>JALPQI010015098.1:0-36249 GCA_025490895.1 Thaumatotibia leucotreta | reverse complement strand
GGGCGAATCATTAATCCAGCTGTAATATCTGATCCTGCGAATCATATAAGATAATAATTTCGTTAAATTTTGTTGTTAATTAGGTGTAATGATTTATCCAAAGTGCAACCCAGGAGCAATGTATGCCGTCCAACTGACATGACACTCGTATGACGTTTAGATACTTATGTCTACGTTAATTAATGTGGCTACCAGTGGATGCAATACATTGCATGGTCAATTATTTTATATGAGAAAAAATACCTTAATTTCTTAAAGAAATTTATAGAGGTTTTACATAGGGATCGCCACAAAAATATTCGCCCGTGTCAAATTCACACGCTGTATACTTAAGTAGGTATGTTATAATATATAACTATAATGCATATGGTAAGTCACTTGCACCAATAATTACAGGCTTTACTTAGTTTGGGGCTAAGTTGATGTGTAAGTTGTCCCGAAATAATTATGTATTTGACTTGTTGTTTATTGAAATATGTTATTGCGTAACGAAGTATTCGTTTGTAAGTTTTTAACAAACTTCAAAAAAGGAGGAGGTTCTCAATTCGACAGATATTTATTTATGTATGTTTCTCGATGTCTCCCAGAATTAAGAACCGATTTTCATATATTTTTTAATCGAACAGGTATTAACCCCAAGATCGTCCTATTGATACCACGTCGGGGTCTGATGATGGGATCTTGGAGAAATCTATTGAAGTCGATTTTTTTATTTTATTTGTCGGTTATAAATAGGTACCTATACAAAAAATCGTATATATTAAATATGACACGCAACGTATAAAAATCGCCGGAATACACCCTTTGCCGACCAACATGACTTTGCACTCTTTGTAAAGAGGAAACACGATTTTCGGCATTCGATAGTGACTACGATCGCTATCGAATGCCTAATCGTACTCTCACTCCGCCTGTTACAAAATATTATGTAACATGTGCTCGCAAGGTGTACAACTGTCTAATATTCTCCTCGTGTTATTAACTTATTTGCATGGTGTTTTTAGTTACTTAGGGCATTTTCAATTTTAAAGATACCCAATTAGCGTTAGTTTAGTAATAATCTTTATCGTAGTTTTTTTATTATAATATCGCTTATTAGTCCGATTATTAAAATTTAGTGCTTAATTATCGTTACAAAGCTGACTGAAATTAAGGTTTTTTACTTTAAATAATTTGTTAGCCTAGTTAGTAGTGACCCTGCCTACGAAGCTGAAGTTCCGGGTTCGAATCCCGGCGGGGGCATAATTTGTGTATTTAGTTAGCACAAAATATTTGTTCCTTGATCGTGTCTGTCTATGTATTTAAGTACCTGTATGTATCTATCTATTATATATTTATTTATTGAACCATTATTACGTAACATAACAGCTAGCGCCAAAGCGTTACATAGATTCTTAATTTAAACTACTTGCTACTTAGTTACTAACTAATTAAAAACTACCTTAATACTAATTACTATTTATACTGCTCCCTTTCGATCACTCTCTTCCATGCTGATATCAGTCACGCTTGCGTCGATGTGGGTACACATCACAAGCCTTAGCTGAGCTTACCGTGGGACTAGATTGATTTCTGTGAGATTGTTACAATAAACATATTTATTTATTTCATAATCATGGTAAGGGTATTCCATGTACGCGCCCGCGGTTCCTTGCACGGCACGCACACCATATATCACCTTTATGTCTGAAGGTCATGAAATATCTCTGAAACAACCATTATTTACGGCCACATCACGTCTGTCAAACAAGTATCCACACGAGGTTTAGTCCAAGTAAGACTGACATATATGAAATTACTTCACAATGTATTTTAATAATTCTTAATGAATATAATGAGTGCCGAAACAACTTTTTGGGATTGCTTTCATATGTACCTACAAAAAATGCTCCAAAAAACTTAAAAAAATTACTGTGGGAAAATCAGTAACGGTAAAAATTGTTTTCGTTGTCTTATTTCGTGTCCCTAAAAAACGTGGCGCAGTGGTGATTTTTGTATGGGACGATGTTTTGTTTTCTATTTCTGATGTATGGGATTAAAATCTAGCGTGGAGAAGAAATACAAGTGCACCGATTTTTTTTTAATATACTGAGTCGAAAGAGCAACTAAAAGCGGACAGAGTGGTATGAAACGAATTTTGACCCAACTGTAACTTAAAAAACTACTTTAAATGAATCCGGTTCATGTTTTTTACCACCCGTATAAAACGCACGGTAGATTTGTAGGTACCCAAAGTAAAGTATCTCCTAAGCCTGAGGCATGTACTCAGGCCTCGCGCATACGCTGGCATTTGTTTCATGGACGCCTCGTGCTACGTCCCGGGCGTCCCGGCACACGCCTCGCTCGAACGTCTACTCATGCCTTACACTATCTATTCAGCCTGTGTCCACCCACTGCTGGGTATAGGCATCTTCTTTTACGCCACTTTCCTCGGTTCTGTGCTAGTTGCATCGTGCCTTGTCACCGTTCGGCAGATGTCGTCAGACCATCTTGTCAGTAGTCTCCCTGCAGATTTTACACTAATAAATAATAAATAAATATCTTGGGACATCTTACACAAATCGACCTAGTCCCACGGTAAGCTCAATTAAGGCTTGTGTTGTGAGTACCAAGCGACGATATATATATAGATAGATACATATAGATACTTAAATACAAACGCAGCCATGACCAAGGAACAAATATTTGTGATAAATAAATACACAAATAATGCCCTCGCCGGGATTCGACGCAGGGTCACTACCAACGAGGCTACGGAGGCTGACAAACTAATTTTCTAATAATTGTCTCCAGGGTGAAAGTTCCATGACGCGGACCACAGGTTCCGTGGTGCTCCAAGTGGGAGCCCTGGAGTTGCTGGCCAGGTACTCCATGAACAATGGACGGGCGACGAGCGTGCTGTCATCGCTGCACGAGTTCAGGGTGCAGGAAGCTGAACAGGTCGGCGGGAAACAGTGGAACTGGAAGTACTTGAGGGTATGTTTGCACCATGACACCAATGCCAAACAAAATAGTTACTTTTTTTTCTTTTGGTTTTTTATTGTAAACGGCTCCTCACTATATATCTTTTATACTCGACATTTCTACGCGGACTTAACTTCTAACAATCCCTAAATGTATAGGTGCAGTCAACCAATTAGAATTCTAGTTCACTAAATAACTACATATGTCAAAGTGACGATATAAACAAATTGTAAGAAATCGCGTACTAGTTGTGTGTACTGTGAGTTGGTTCTAGAGTGACCTAGGATTCCAATTGGCATAGATGGCATCTTACAATTTTACCAAAATAGCATTAATAGATACACAAATATAGATATTTATCTAGTTCAGTAAAATATCGTTCAAAGATACTAGAAAACTCTACGTAAGTAATTAGGCTGTTAGCAACTCGCGTCATCAATAAAGTACTTACTGTATATTTGTTCATTTGACGCGGAATCGTGGTAATTGACTCGGCTTCTCGACTAAGTATAGTAGGTAGGCTTTTTTAGGGTTCCGTAGCCAAAATGGCAAAACGGAACCCTTATAGATTCGTCATGTCCGTCTGTCCGTCTGTCACAGCCGATTTACTCGGAAACTACTAAATTGTAAAAAAAACCATTGGGGTGGGGGCCCTCCATACATGTAACTGAGGGATAGAATTTATTTTTTTTAGTTGTATATAAGCGTTTGGGGTATTAATATAAGCGTTTGGTCTTTAAAAAATATATGAAGGTTTATAAATCTTATTTTTATTTAAGCAAATCGTTTTCGAGATATCAGCTCTCAAAGTCTAAAAAATGTGTCCGCCCCCCCTCTATTTTTTAAACTACGCGGTATAAAATTCTAAAAAAAATATATGTTATGCACATTAATAAACTCTATCAACGATTTTTGGTTTGATTAAATATATGTTATGCACATTAATAAACTCTATCAACGATTTTTGGTTTGATTAAATTATCTCCTATAGTTTTTTAGGTAGGTGGATTTAACTGTAATTTTAATAGTAAAATGATAATGGTACGGAACCCTTCGCGCGCGAGGCCGACTCGCACTTGGTCGGTTTTTTTATACATTCGATTGATCACATTTTTGGCCGTGTCGTAACGGCAGTAAAAATACATTTGTCACCACCCCAACTCTTCCCGCGGGTGTCGTCAGAGTCGACTAAGAGATTCAAGTGTCACTGACCATTCTTTGATAGAAGATTAATGATGGGCAGCAGCATCATTGCAGCAGCTTGCCCAGCGTGGTGATTATGGGCATTTACCTACTAATGCGTCTATATGCATAGTTAATAGCAGAGGCATACGTTCAGCAGTGGACTGAGATAGATGATGTGGTCACATTTTTAAATTTCGATTTCCAGTGGGCAGTGACTATATAAGCGCATTAAAAATAAACAAGTACAAAAACGAAATATTGATTTGTTTTAAAAATATATATTATGACGATATTGGAGAATCATTTGATATTGGAAAGTTGATGAGCAGGAAATACCTCCTTATATTTCTTATCGGAAGACGATTAGAAGCACTGACACAGATGAAGTGCTTGAACTGGCTCATTGTTTTAGTAAGTTCTTTTAATATTTCAATAGCCCTGCAGCTGTCTTTTTTTACTTGTAAAATAATAGCTGCTTTCTAGACAAATTATACATTTTTGTGAATTTTGTGATCATTGTAAAATTATTATTTTTATTTATTTATTATATCAAAATGTACACTTATTTTTAACATTTGTCCCACAAAACGGTTTACACAGTTTGACTGTGGGATCAGAGTCTCTTCGCTTATAGCTAAAGAATAAACTAATTTAACATTTATTTATTATTAATTAAAAACTTAAATAAACTACTCTTAAATTTCGGCCTATTGGTTTCCGATCTGATATCTGCAGGCAAACGGTTTAAAATGTAAATGTTCTAGATATTTTTATTTGAGAGAGAATTGGGTTTATACGCCTGCGAGTGGTTGTATTATTTTATACATAGGCGTATCTAGGTATCAAAATTTGATTAATTTACGTACCTACTGCATGTGTAGGTACGTAATATGATAGGTATTTCACTTATTTCTCTTGCTTTATATTTATGTGTAGGTACATGTATCAGTAAACATCTAGTACATTTTTACATCCCCATACCAACCCGAATACCAACAGGAAAATGCCTGGTTTTAAAAACGATTGTAAAAAAAATAATAACGTAGCAATCGGATTTATCAAAATCGACGAACGATACGTATCGGCTTGCTAAGTTAGGAGACGTTTATGAATAAGGGGGAAAAATATTACTTATTAATTAGGTAAATGGAAACAGCAACTTACAGCAACTTACACCGCACATTACACCAGATATACATCGCACATTACGAACTCATCGACTACCGTCATACACCATCAAGCACAACCTCATCAACTACATCAACATAACACATTGACACTTGTTAACTGTATAATACACGCACCTACCTATTGTTCTATTTTATATTGTTTCATTCACATTGTTAAATCTCATTGTTTCATTAATTTTAATATGAGAAAATGTAACGGCATAGTAAATTTCATATATTTTTATTTGTCATCATACCCTCAACAAATAAGGGGCCTGAAACACAGCTGAAAAAACTGAAAACCAGCGCTGGACGTCAGTCTAGCATATGCTGAGCTTGGTACCCACTGCCAACATGAACTGCTGAATGCATGTTACCTATTAAAGTATAGTATAAGTTAACCTAGCATACGTTCAGTACCTACTAATATAGATCTAAATCTTTCAATTGTATTTTTTTTTATTGTGTACAAGTTCATGTTTCGGCAATAAAGTTATTTGAATTTGAATTTGAATTTACCACCGATTACTAAGTATATATTTTTATTTATTCTTGTTCCAGGATCAATTCGACCAAAAGGACTTAGAAGGCTTATATAGAAAATATGATGACAAATTAAGGGAATCACTCATCTACATTTATATTTCGTTGTTAGTGTTTTTTTCAACGACTCACATTTGTTTAGTTATTATCAGTACGTACTCAGAGGTAAGTGACCACTTGCAGTACTAAGATTACATGTTAACGTTTAATGATTCGTGATCAGTGATAGGCATAAATATGTGTACACGATTTCGCATTATGTCATTGAGATAAGGAAATAAATGAATAATAATTGTACACAATTTTATGCTCTTGACTGTTCATTAAAGAAGCCGAACGCATGCACGAGAGAGTGCATAGAATCTGAAGTGGCTATTATGCGCGGTACAGTCCCATTCAAGGAAAATCATAAAACGGTATTGATATAAGGATATTAATGATTTTCAAACATGATAGATAACAGTTGTCCGTTACGTGCGTTTTGCCTTAAAATTTAGTCTTAATTATTCCTTACTCATAATCAAAACTACGCGCTGCTAATAATCAAAACGCATATCCATGTGAGTAGTTAAAATATGGCGGATCGCTCATTAGAGTCATTAGTATAATACCTACACATTTTAGATCCCTATAACAGTTTTTTTTTCTATTCTCACCACCATATAGTCATTATCGGAAAAGGAGACGTATTATGTTTGGTAGTTACAAGATAGCCAAAGCTAAACTTTGGCGATACCAATGCTAGTAATAGTATCTACATTACCAGGGTTCGGATATCTCGTAGCACGGTAAGACGTTACAGAACCACGGAGTCGATCTTAACATAAATGTCAACTCATACTTATATTCACATACTCATTCCAAAAGTTGATTATAAACGAAATAGGTAACTATAATTTGGAATTGAATTCAACTATATTTTAAATGAAAAAAAGACTGCCACACTATGTTGTATATTACGTAAAAAAACACGCTAGCAAAAATATTATTAACTAACCGTCTAGTTTGTAATATCCATAGAACACCTAGATAAAATGAAATTAAAGCATTTTTTGACTAATTATATACATGAGAATGAGTATGAGTATAAGTTGACTTTTATGTTAAAATCGACTCCGTGGTTCTCTAACGTCTTACCGTGCTACGAGATATCCGAACCCTGTACATTACATAATATATAATTCTGTGAAACAAACATCTGAAACCACATCAATTAATTTACTGTACCCACTTGCCGATTTAATTATATGCCCCTTTGAATTATTTGTTGTCGTAATACCTAGGTACATAGTATACCTATTAAAACCGAATCAAGTGTTGTTTATTTGTTTAGCAGGTATTATGGAAGTCAACGTACTTGTCTTTCGCGATGTATTTATTACGAATCGCCGTACCAATGCTGTTTTTGTGCAAATGTTTCTACAACCCGTTAAAGCAAAAATGGTTCTGGATACCCATTTTTGTAACTTTCGTCATCACGCTTGACCTCGTGTTCACCGGTAAGGAATGTGATTAATTTTGGTCATTATAAGACGTTTTAAGGCTTGATATAGATGAAAGCAGAATCAATCGTTAGTCTGTCATTAAAGCATTTTATACTCTGTTAACACCAAGTGCTTCGCGATACAACATAATGCATATTATTCAACAGTTTGGAAAGTAATTTCCTCACTTCCGCATAGAAGTGTGGAAATTAATTTCATATCGCTTAGATGTGAGAAAGCTCTTCTGAAAATTCATTTTTATCTCAGAACGCGGCAGTTGTGAGAAAAACTAAAGATGGTGCTTATTTGTGGCGCTTCCAATAACGCTAAACCATTAATCATAGAGACGCACCCTCCCTAGGTCTCATATATTCTGCAGAAATACAAAAACTCTTTTGTTTTTCTTTCCGCGCTTAAGGTAAACCGTTTGTTTGTGTTGCCGCGCTATTTTTTTCCTTTGAGAGAGAATTTTAGTACGTATTTTACACTGGCTAAAGCTAGCGCTTACGTTAAGCTTCGCAGGCATTGTGGCAAGCCATATATCTCGTAAAAATATACTTTAGTAGATGTAAGTTTGTGCCATATTCAATTGAATCAGTATAACTATTTAAATTCAACAGATATTGCAGTGCCAATTTTTAGCAACTATGAAGGACTGTCACTGCGTCCTGCTTACTCTACAATGGCACTACTCTCAATATACATATTTTTACCCATGAGGAACAATTTCCTGGCTATACTACTAGGGGTTATAGTCAGCGTGATCTACATACTTATCTTCGCCTTGGTCACTTACATTGAGGATCCACGGATACAAGTCGTAGTAAGTATATAAGCTAGCCTTCTTCAGGATCTGTGATATCTAATTAACTTTTGTCGACCTTAAAGAGCTCGCTCGGGCCCTGTAACACGAGCAAAAAATAAATCTTTTATTTTGACCCAATATCACCCATACAATTTAGTGGGGTTTAATTGAATGGGGTATTATACATAATATTTTAATACTAAACAAACGAGAAAAAATATGGATAGTTAACTCGAACACGCATCTATAGAAATCGATCAACTAATCTTTTAACTAACAGCTTCAATAATAATATTATATTACGATCCATTTTCTCTATTTAATTCTTTGTTTCTTTATCTGAACAATTAGAGAGAAGTTTTTGCTCCTGTTTCAGAGCTTGTCCTGTATGTATTATAATATTTATCCTACATAAATGAAGCATAAAGATTAAACACACTGATTCCGATGTGACTGTAAATAAATATACACTATTCTAAGCGGAACTCAACTAATGTTTTCTAGATGCGAATTCGTGGAGACTATACTAAAGAAACAGCATGCTTGGGACACCTTGTAAGTTTATGTTTTAAAATTATGTGAATGTTGATCTTTGTCTCGTAATGTGATTATGTTCAACAAAAAATCAATTATGGAATTACATTATTGGTAAATAATCTGATTAAATCCGGAGTGAAATGCAAACTTTTTTGGCATAAACCACGATCAATCATGAATTGATAACAACAAACTTAAAAATAAATCATATTTATCTAATCCGCTGACAACGAGCAGACAAATAATTCTTGACATTCATTTTGTCCAAAATATTTTTATTATGGCTTCACACTGCCTTAGAACAAAGTCTTCGAAATAACAGGTAGCAATAACAAACAATAAAAACCAATTAATTTACCTAATTACTTTCATTGTGTCCATACAAGACCTAATGATTATTGGCGAACTAAATGTGATATGAGGCTTCACAAAAATTACACACGGCGTATTAGAATACATTTTCGGGTAGTATTGATACACTTTTATAAATTTTAAGTTTGATAAATACTTATAAGTACAGGATTCAAAATAACATACCAATAGGTATATAAAATATTGTATCAGGCAAGAAGTTCTATTTGATACCTAAGTTTTTTCATCAGCACCATAACTGCGGTGTACTGCCATTTGGCAAATTATGTTTCCCAAATATGACTTCCCAAATAACTTATCGCAATAGTCTCATTTCCCAAACAAATCTTTAGCAAAGTTACATTTCTCATTTTATTCATTTGGCAAATTTTTATTTTGCAAAGTTTCATTTCGTCAAGATTTTATTAAGCAAATGCTTATTAACCAAATGTTTTATTTTTTCATAAGTTAAAATCCAAAAAAAAAAATTCCCAAATTTGATACTTCGCAAGTTCTTCTTATAGCAAAAGCCTGGCAAATGATAATATTATTTTTAAGTTCGTAGGTCTATACAGGAATTTCGTACTTTTTTGCACAACCCTTGGCTTGAACTTGCCTGGAACAAAAAACGTATTTCATGAATAATTGGTATCATAATGAATGAAGTGAGAAAATAAAATCCACCATAATGATCACTATTCATATTTTTTATTGGTAGGTACTAAGAAGGCACAGATAGCCACGGATAAAAAAACTATATTTTTATTCTAATTTTCATAAAAAAACTATCCCAGAGCCACCGTTAGGTACGACGACGAGCGAAGCGAGGAGGAGTGTTAGGTGAAACTGCGACCATACAGCGCACGAGCCGAGCGAGCGAAGCGAGCGTGCCGCGGCAGCGGCCGGCGAGTGCCAGAACCGACTGTTTTGTTATTCCCTCGGCATTGCGTTCCCTCATCAGTTTCATCTAAATTACTGTTTAGAACCCGACTTTTAATTGTTTATCAACATAATATAAAACCCCGTGTGAGCTTTTATTAAAAAAAAACATAAAATTCGCCTCAAACTGTACCCGAAAAATTGGTTGCGATGTAATATTGTATATGCGGTATAAATCGTATGCCATACAATATTTTGGGATTAGTATGTTACGCCAAACGATGCATTTGCCAAAAAATATTTTGGGAAAATAAAAACGACCAAGTAATTCTTTGCTAAACAATCGCTTGCCAACGAAAAGGCTTGCTAACTGTAAAATTGCGATAGGTAGTTTTGACAATTGAATTTTTGCCAAATGAAAATTTGGGAAAAATAGTTTGCGATGTGATACTTTGGGAAAAATTATTTGCCAAACATTAGTAAACCCATAACTGCACTATTAAATTCGTGAATCTTATCGCTAAAGGTGCATTCAGACCAAACGAGCATTCGCTATTCTATCCCCCACTCTACGAAATCAACGAGTCACGTTTTGTGTAACGGTATTACGAACGATTTTCGTAGAGAGGAGGATTATTATTATTGATACATTTAGGTTACATATAGTTAACTAAAAATAAGCGCCGAACTCGAGTTTGTACCGACACCTCAATCGCAGAGTTCAGTTTCGTGGAATTAATAAAATTTAACATTCAAGTTAGCACTGAAAGTAGTCAGAATATAATATTTAGCGAATGCTCGTTTGGTCAGAATGCACCTTGAGAGACAACAAGGTCTACCAATGCTTAGTCAAGTCACAATGTCGCCTAAAAACGTTATGGTTCCGCTGGAGAATCTGGTATCGTGATCTTCCCTGCCCTCTCTTCACTCAAACCAATTTCTTTGTTAGTTATTTTACATAATACGATTTATAATGATTAAATTCCACTCCTGCTATCTATAATAGATATTAGATAACCTATAAACGTGGGATTTCCCCAATTTCAGGTAGCTTCTGACACGCTTTACCTTATCGGCGTGAACCTGATGGGCGTATACTTCAGGCTTATGAACGAGATAGTAACCAGGCGGTCATTCCTGGACCGAAGAGCGTGCGTTGAGAGTACTCTACGGTTGAAATTCGTCAAGGACCAGGAAGTAAGTAGATAAAGTAGTACAAAGGAAGTGGATGGTATATCGTTCACAGATTCATAACTCTTTGAGTACAACAGACTTGACTTTACGAAGCCACATTGAAAGTTAATTCATGCTTTTTTTGTTTTCATCATCATCATTTCAGCCGTGGGGTTTCCATTGCTAGTCTTGCATAGTCCTCCTCAATAGACTCCTACATTGGTCGGGTAGATGCAACCTGCATCCTTCGAATCCCCGCAACTTTGACAAGCGGCCCTACCGCGAACATAATACGAAAATTTCCGAAATTTACCGACCACCTTAAGGGGGGATATCCCACGCTGCTTTGATTTTACGCCTACTCTAAAAAAAATTTTGTGGAAATACTTGTGATTTAAATAGTACTTACTATTCTTTGATGCAAAAACATGTTTATGATTTCATTGTTATTGCACACTATCATAACAACAAAGTAATAGAGATACGGCTTTTACCTACATCATGGAAGTGTAACTAATGGCTTACTAACAAAATACGAGGAAGTCGCATTATTACTATTTCGTAGTCGCTTTATGTTAATATTATTATAGTGATTTAAAACGCCTAGAATCTTGGCAGTGCTTACATCTTGCCGTTTAAAGGAATCGCTATTTTTGCAATAACTCAAAAGCGGCCTACCTACCTACATAACACTTGTTTACCATTTACATTATTTTACTTTCATAATGAATCGTTATAAACATTTTTTACAATAATTTGCACTAGGTATAACGTTGAATAAAATGAATGCATGAATGTTTAACTTATTTCCATTCTAAAATAATAAAGTGTAGTCTCCCTCGTTCCTTACAATAATTTACCTAAATAATGTACTTGAATAATAATTTGCTTTTGAATATTTTCAGGAACGCCTTATGTTGAGCATCATCCCGGAACACATAGTGTCGAGAGTTCGGCAAGATATTCGGACCATGTTTCTTGGCATACAGTCTCATACTCTGAGTTATACTATGAGATCGTTCAAGTAAGTCTTTTATTTATAGTGCAATTACAATTAGTAGCGAATTTTTTCCGGTTTGTGGATGTTTTGTGGAAACCGAAATTTTTGCAAGCATAGCAACTTAAAAAAGAAAAAATATGATAATGATACGGCATGAATATTATCCTAATAGGTTTGATACCTTTGACACTGTAGCACCGTAACATTTATTTATGCTGTCATAATTATGACAAAGAAAATGGTAATTTCACTATAAAATATTATTATATCGATTGGCAAAATGTGCTACCACGTTAATGACATTCTCGAAACTAGCACTGTTGGGTATATAATTAATAGGTGCTTTCTGGCCAACCAGTATGTCAGTAGATAAAACCGGCAAAATGAAATTTTCTGCGAACTTGACTTTTCGCGTCAATTTTTTTTTTAATTTGCCGCCTTTGTCTACTGATAAACTGGTTGGCCAGAGTATACCTATTCATTATAATTATACTTAACAGTGCTAGTTTGTTTGGAAAATATCATTAACGTACATGAATTATCCCATGAATTATCTCTGAAACTAGCCCAAAATCAGCAAATTTTATGTGCCATTTTAGTATCTAAATATGACGAAGAATACACCATTTAAAACGAATATTTAATCCTTGTATTTGAGTCACCGATAAGTTTACATAAAGTTCATTAGTGATTCAGTACTGATTGTGATCTTGGTACATTTTGTCATGTAATAGTATATAATATTATAATTTGCTCTTTAAACTATTGGACTTTATAAATTCAGAAAATCTTTTCCAAAATCGTCTAAAGAGGTGATACCAAAAATAAACTACCTAGCTTTTACGTACTATTATAGGTACGCATATACTCTAGAAACAAAAAAGCCTCCAAAGATAATTATTTATTTACAAAAACGTGACATTTGATTTTGTTTTGATTAAAACCCTTAACTGTGAAAAAACCATTATGTAAACATTAGTCCCATTCAAATGCAAGATCTCTCTCTGCCTGGTGTGTTTAATTTTGTATATATAACTACGCGGGCACGGCAAAAACTCACGGCTGTCAAAGGATTAAATTATTTTAAATTTTCAGCCAATTGTACGTGGAAGAGCATGATAACGTGAGCATTCTTTATGCAGACGTCGTAAATTACACCATGATATCGACCACGCTGTCGCCGATGCGGATGGTGGAGTTGCTGAATGAGTTATTCGGCAGATTCGATGAAGCCTCCGAGGTAAAATATTGTTTGCGGGAAGTGTTGGAAGTTAATAAATTGGAACTGCTAACTGCTACCATATCAAGACGTACATATTTGTTGATGATGTTAAGTTTCCAGTTTTTTTTTACTTTGATTGTTTATTGTCTGCCAACGAGTCAGCGGAAAAAATGCAAAATTTTGCGCCTTTTTTATCAATAAAGTTTGCATGCTAGGTAGACTATAAATGGCGGTTCTAAAACAATACATACCTACCTATTTTGCCACATTTTTGTAAAGAAGTTTGATATTTATGATGTTCAACATCCAAAAAGGTATCGGACAAAGTGTAGAAACACTTTGTCCGATACCTTTTTGGATGTTCGCGTATCCAAGAAACTAGTATTTATTGTAACGAGCTATAAATCTAATAAAATACGTATTTTGTCTCTGTGGTTAGATGAAAAAAAAAACAAATTTGTTTTTCAGGAATTTGACGTTTTGCGAATCAAGTTTTTAGGCGATTGCTACTACTGCGTTAGTGGGATACCGAAGCCTACTACCCAACATGCCAAAAACTGCGTAGATTTAGGCCTTGACATGATCCAAATAATTAAGGACGTCAGGTAAATACGAAGTATTAGAATGATTGGAATGAGCGTTTTATCGCCATAAATATGTTTACACGTTTTTGATAATAGGTGTTTACATACAAATGCATTCTAGTATGCTTATTCATAGCCAATAATTCTGACAATTCAAGACACCTTAAAGAGTTCTTGAAATTAACAGTTAAAGAAAAAAAATCTAAGCATTCTGAAAGATTTTTTAACCTGTAATTCCTAATTAAACTAATCTTTATCTCTCTTTATTATATTGGATATTATCTCTGTACTTAGCGAACAAAGTTCAGGGTCATGATCATCATAATATTTTTATAATGATTCTATGCCTTGTGTTTTGTAAACAAATGATTCAAATTATTGTTAATTATGTTAATTTTTCAGAGAGAAACGATCGCTAAACATTGATATGAGAATCGGGGTGCATTCTGGGCGAATACTTAGTGGACTAATCGGCATGAGAAAGTGGCAATTCGATATCTGGTCGAAGGATGCCACGATAGCTAACAAGATGGAATCTACAGGAAAAGCAGGGTAAGATAATAGTACTTATTCGTTTTTCTCGTAAATACACACAAGTTATTCCTTTTTTAGATGTACATAAGTATTTAATTACAGAATCAAAAGATACCTTGAGGAAGCGATTATCTATGGTAGTTTTGGCAAGCTTAATAGTTTAAAGAGTACATTCTAATTTCAGGAAAGTCCACGTGACTAAACAGACCCTGGAATTATTGATAGACTACGCAAGAGAATATATAATCGAACCTAACTTTGAATCTCAAAATCATCCGTTTATTACAGAAAATAAATTAGAAACATATTTACTCTCAAGACCTGACAGAGTAAGTTCGTCCTGCATCTAATACAAATAATTAATTAATTGCATTTTGATATTTTTTTATGATTTATGCATTTTGTTCACAATACAATGTTGTTTCATTTTCTTATTACCAAAAATAATGTAGGCATATTCGTTTTTCGAAATTAATTTATTTGCAGATTATTACAGAATACAAACCGTATCGCAGAGCATCAGTTGGATTTACCAAAATGATTAAGAAGAGAGTAAGTCAATATCTTTTGTTGTACTAACACAAAAAATCGTAACTAAAAATAGTTTTAGACAACGGTACTTGGGTCATTTATGGGAACAACTAAAAGCTTATATTATGCTTAAAAAGTAATGTTCACTTTTATGTTACTATTGGTTTGAAATAACTCGGTACTGTATTTCCAGTAGCGGTCGGAAAATAAAAACCAATCAAATTATCGCAGAACCACAACGTTTATGGACGAGAATTTGGTGGAATATCAACAGATGCTAAAAGCAGCGGACGCCCAAATGGCTAAAGAAATAGAAGACATGACCAATGGCAAGTGAGTACTTAATTAGAATAAATAATAATTTCTAGATACATTTGTAACATAACGTACGTTTGAACTCACTCATATAAGTATAATCTTTAATTTTTAGGGAGCACTTCAAAAAAGAATCAGAATTAAACCGATTTACGTTGATGTTCAAGAATTATAAACTTGAAAAAACATTTCTCTTGCTTCCGGACCCTCTTTTCAAGTATTATATCACATGTTGTCTCGTGATATCTTTACTGATAGCAAGCGTAAATGCATTGACAACCGATTGGTAAGTAATGCTTATGCCGGGACATAGTCGAAAAACAATAAAGAATACACAGACTAGGTACTTATAGTCAAAGTCAAACTATTCTTTATTCAAGTAAGCTTATTAATAAGCATTTTCGAATCGTCTGACATTATCAAGAGAGAGAAGAAAATCTACTAAGTATATCAATGGAAATGTTTCAGGAGTTGCTGTTTTCTTTGGTACACATTTGTAGCCGCTTTATTCCTAATAGTGGGTCTTGTCATTATGCAACCCCTAACATGGTTTCAATTTTTCTGGAACAAGTATAAAGGCCTGGAGCAGCCCCGTAATCGCTTTTTACGACGAATATATGACATATCGGAGAGCATCACTAGGTCAGCTAAACTAAGGACAGCCATATATTTACTTATCAGCATCTCGTTAGCTGCCACGTCAATGGTCAGTGTTATGGAATGCATTGAAGTTAAAACCGATGATCCTGATGTACATGCGGACACCGTTTTGTCAAACTGTTATTCTTCGTGGGTAAACAAATTTTATATACATTTCAACTAAGACCAAATTTCAGTTTCCGTATTATTACATGTATAACTTATATTTATTCATTTGTTTTTCAGCACGTGACGCAATGTTGGGGTTTAGCTTTGCTATTAAACTTTTTGTTTAGCAGAGTATTCTTCATTTTCAAATGGATCGTTGCTGGCGGAATGACGGTGTTCTACCTATGGGTTGTTTGGGAAATCAAAACAGCGTTTTTTGCTGAAGATGCGACATTTAACGTGGGTTTAGATCCTCGTGTGTCCCATACATTATCCGTTGTCTTCATAACCATCACATTATATTTCATTGATAGAACGACTGAATATCGGAACAGACTAGATCACCTGTGGCAATTGCAGCTTACAGAAGAACAACAAGAAGCAGAAACTATGTTAAAAGTAAACAATATGCTCCTAGAAAATATACTCCCGGCGCATGTTGGTAGGTATCTGATTGTGGTAAATATGTCATTGAAGTAATAAACAACTTTTAGGTGAAATAATCATTTCTCAATCTTTTTTTCAGTACAAGTTTACTTAGATTTAAACAGATCTATAGACGAACTTTATTACGAAAAGTATGACAACGTAGCGGTAATGTTTGCATCTCTGACAGATTATAAACTAGGCGTCGAAGAAAACTCAGACGACAAGTTGATGTTAAGCATATTAGATGAAGTTATATCAGATTTTGACCGACTCCTGCTAACGGGAACATCGGTGTACAAAGTGGAAAAGATTAAAATGGCTGGATGGACTTACATGGCTGCCTGTGGCTTGGATCCTAACAGGAGAGAATCGATAGATTCTGACTCTTTTCATGATCGCCAGCAAAATACCCCTTACAACCGTGCGATTGTCGTCACTATGGTAGAGTTTGCTGCTGCAATGATGATGCAACTACACAACTTTAACCGAGGATCGTTCCAATGTTTTGAAGGGTTAAACCTGCGCATTGGTGAGTATTTCATACATTAATTTAATATAATTCAATCTCAAATGAGAAGCCTCGTTATTTCGAAGTAAGCATCTATATTATTATGTTTATTTTTAATTTACGAAACTAATTTGGTAGGTATATCTAACGGAGAGGTAGCAGCTGGAGTAGTCGGTTCTATTAAACCATTGTACGATATCTGGGGACATGCAGTGAATATGGCATCTAGGATGGATTCCACGGGTGTAACAGGCAAAATTCAGGTAAATACTACAACAATTATTATTAGTTACGAATATGTATTAATCAGCAATAACCTATTTTAATCATAATATACGTTTTTTTACAACAGGTCACGGAAGAAACAGCAAAAATTTTGGATGAATGCGGAATCGTAACAATGTATCGTGGTGAAACATTCGTGAAAGGAGCTGGTTATATAAAGACCTTTTTCGTACCACTCGATGAACATTACGATTTAGTCAAAAGAGACTTATGTACGGGTTACAGAAATAGACACTACAGTGTGCGCAACATAACCTCTTCGGAGTCGGATTATGATGCCGACCTTCCTGTTTGTGGGACTAAACCGTTTACTAATTATAGCGAAAGACAATCGTCAGTAATTACTGTGAATAGCGATAGACAACATTCAATAGTAAGTGATTGCAAATTTGAGGCATCATCTTTCGAAGACTTGGAAGATGATAGTGATACTGAAGTGCTAACTGGCGTAACGTCAAGTAATTCCTTTAGTGATGATACCATATCAATGTCGGCATCAGTGCAAAGCAACGATGCGTCCGATTCAGAACTGGAAGTTATTGAAACTCGTTGTTGATATTTTGAAGTAATCTCGCGAAAGAGTTTTGTGTTCTAACTAATTA
This sequence comes from Thaumatotibia leucotreta, assembly GCA_025490895.1. NCBI lineage: Eukaryota > Metazoa > Arthropoda > Insecta > Lepidoptera > Tortricidae > Thaumatotibia > Thaumatotibia leucotreta. The sequence continues at coordinate 18,342 of JALPQI010015098.1, read as the reverse complement.
ATGTCTAAAGTGTACGATCCGATATATAGGATCAACCAAATGGAAAAACGGGTCTTCGATTAGAAAACTAGAATTTCTCATGTCACCAGTGATAGTGCCTTTAGTATGACTAATTATTAGTTTTAGAGTAGCGTATAAGTAGATGTAAGGAAAATAAAACAATGAAGTATTTATTAAGTTAATGGTTTGTTTCATAAACGTAGGTACCTATTTATTCTCCAAGAACTCCCAAACACAGCGGTAGAGTTTAAAATACTATTTGCATACAATGAAACGATTTTATTAACCAAAACACTTAAATTGTTACGCGAACATCGTTTTTTTCTCTTAAGCAAATAGAAACATTATACAAGACATCTATGCGATCCGTTCCTGGTTCATTGTTGCATTCTTCTAAGGCCTTTTTAATAAGCACTTTATGTTGTTTCGGTACAAATTTCAGAGCTTCGTCTTCAATGTAGTGCCCATCTTTCTTTACCAGTTTCAGGTCGTCGAGGGTGCAGTACATAAATTTCAAAAACTTCTCATCTTTCGTTCGCTCTTTGCTTTTTAATCTTTCCAATACATCTAGACTGAGTTCATGCTTTCCCGCACATTTTATTGCGCTCTCGATTACTTTTGCAGTCTTTGCTGGTTCTAGTTGTATTACCTTAAAATAAACACAAATTATTAATAAAGAAATAAAATTCACGTATTATTTTCGGCAAGTCGCGTAATAATATGATATTATTCGCCAACGAAATATTAAAAAAAAAGTTTATAGTTTATTAGGGGTAATACGGTATCTGCACTGGTGCCTCTTTTTAAGTGTATGAGACACTTGTGCTTGCAGCACTGTTCCTCCACAAGTTGTATCTTACAATTTATCTTAGATGTATGCATTAGTAACTACTACAAGTCTTCTTATCAATCAATCTTATTTTGGAATTATCATATTGATTGAGAGGTAACTGAATATGATATACAGATATAATGAGACTTCGTGTTACAAACAACCATACGCCCCCGTGGACAGCAACTGCTATACCGACCGTAACGGATCTCTCAGAACCAGAAACACAAAAGTGATACTAGTAAGGACCGACGCGACGAGACGTGGTTTAAAAACTAAGCCTAACTTAAGGTAATACTACCTACCACTGCTAGTTGTTATGTGACAGGTATTTTAGTTCACTTAGTCACTAGCAGGAACTGAACATTGTAAATATGAAAATATCAATAAATAATAAAAATACGTACCAATAAGTAGTAATACCAAGTATCTATGCAACAAGGTTAACCTTGTTCCTCGTAAATCAATGGAATAGTGGAAGTTGCTAACATGTGAACCAAGTTTCGAATTCAAGATACTATTCAAAATATAAATATAATTACGAGTATGTATAACAACAGTCTTCAAGTTTCATAAAGTCTCTTTTTTTTCTTTAACCTGCTACAGTCTCTATTGCAGCACCTATTACAGTCTCTATTGAAAATTATTTAGGTAAGTTGATTGCGTTTTATAATCATTAATTTTTTTATAATAAATTTTAAATTTCACGTACACATGCATAAATAAAGTGTGAATACTCAACTCCAGCTTCTCCGAGTAAAAGTGAAGAGATAACTATATTTACATTATGCATAAATGTATCTTCACAAAATAATTTTTTTTGTTAATATTTGTTATTTTATAACTGTATAAGAACCGAAATACTGCATTTTAACCCTTTAATTGTCAAATGATCAAAAGGTTAAGCATAAGATATGTATTATTATTTATTATATAAAGTGCACGAAATGATTTTTTTGATGATGATGTTTTCTTCCTGATAGAACCATTACTATATTGTATCCTTAAATGTTTAATTTAATTAACCGTACAATTGAAAAACTTACCACTTCACAAGTACATTCCAAGGCAAGTAATAAGCACAAAAGGGTTATGTAATGCATTTTAGATATGTACACTCGCTCGTAGAGTGGAAACGCAAGGTTGTCGATGCAGCGACCTTTGCTATCCAAGTGAGGCTTAATTTATTCAGTCCTTTTTATATATCCTCCATGAGTTGAGGATAATTCAGTCAAGTTATTCGTTAGTTCACATTTATAGTTATTAGGTAACTGTGACCCTACCGCGAAAAACGAAATCCGCAGATTGCGAGGATTTTTCTGTCACGCTAATGATGCCTTCGTTGGAATGAAAGAGACAAATCGCCGAAATTAACGAACTTCGGTGTTTGCGGTAGCAGGCCTGGTACTTAAGATAGTTAAGTTTCGAAACTGGTATCGAGTACCTATCGATTTAATTTTATCTTAATAAGAGCAGAGGGGGATATGACGAAGCCTGTTGATTTTTGTATTATTGAAAGATAACGATGCTACTTCGTTTTTGACCCATGACGAAACCTGGCCTACTACCGCGAAATACGAAATTCGTAAATTTCGAGGATTTTTCTCTGCCACTCTTAACGAAAGCGTCATTAGAGTGATAGAGACAAATCCACGGCCGAGCTGCTCTGTAGATTCGAGACGCTTATTTTATATTTTGTGGAACAACTGAAATTGTTTATATAATTTTTTTTCTTGTCCATTAGAGTATGGTCAAAGGCGCCTATCCTTATAACAGATTACATTTTACCCGAGAAATTCGACCGATGTCGGCTAAGCTGGGGTAGCCGAGAGGTTGAGCCATCAGCCGCGAAAGAAAAGGACGTGGATTCAAATCCCACCCCCGGCTTTAGTAAACTTCGGTATTTTTCTTTGGTAGGTATCATCATCATCATCATCATCATCATCATATCAGCCGAAAGACGTCCAACGACGTGCTGAACATAGGCCTCCCCCAAAGATTGCCACAATGACCGGTCCTGCGCCACCCGCATCCAGCGGACTCCTGCGACCTTCACCAGGTCATCGGTTGGTAGGTATATGTCATCAATATTTAAATTTATATACACAGTATTTCCTACTATTTAGTTAAATAATTCGTGTTATAAAGTCCTCAGTTGATGTGTAGATTTAGTTAAAAATAACGTTAATATACATTTATTTATTTACAAACAATCAATAAATAGTAACAAGTAATATTAAAACTTAAACGAAGTACCTATTACGTAAGTACACAGGATGTTCCAATATTATGAAAATTTAGTTAATCTTCTGTTTTAAATAATATGAACGAAGTGAACATGATTCATTCTATATTAAAACACAACATGAGTGGGAGTAGCGCGATGGTAACACTTGAAAACCTCAAAGGCGGTATCTGCTGAGTCTCTTCCTTTCTTTGCCCTGCATTCTTCTAGAGCCTTCTTAACTCCTGCTTTATCCGCGCCCTGTGGCAACTTAGACAGAGCCACGTCAACGTTTAGCCTTCCATCCCGGTCCATTATCCCGGTCTTTTGGAAGAAGCAAAGCATAAATTTCTTCAACGCTTCATCGTCTTTGAAGTTTTGCTTCTTAGCTTCGGCCAAAACTTCAGGTTTAACGCCAGATTGTTTCATGCACTCCACAGTATATTGTTGAACCTTTTCCTTCTGTGATTGTGACAGATGCACATTCTAAAAACACAAAATAACACCAAATTTAGATACCTAAATATACAAGGTGACATCTGGGTCGTGGAGAAATAGTGAACAAGATACTAGGAACAGTCACGCTGAGCAACTTTCACCATGAAGACAACCAAGAAATCGTAATTATCAATTAAAGCTCAATTGCTCGCTAAAGGAAAACGAATATAGACGAAGCTTACTTTGTCATAGTGACAATAACATGTAAAGGTCTAAACCCACTAGACCGTACCATACCATGGCCGTAGCATGAACGTATCAGACAAAAAAATATTCTTTGTATTGAAAAGTATGAGACTATGCCCACTAGGACGATCCGGCGCCGGCCAACACCGTCTCATTCTTTTCAATACAAAGAATATTTTTTGTCTGATACGTTCATACGGTCATGGTATGGTGAGGTCCAGTGGGCAGAGACCTTTATTTTTAGCAGCTTCCTAATTGGTTGTCACTTCTCACCAATGCATGTCTATCATTCGTCTTGTCCATCCTTTATTTTAACATGGTGACAATGAATACGAAATCATTAAGTATGTACATGTTGGAATTCAGTAAGGATAAATACAACTTACGTTAGCACATGCCACTGCTAGGAATGCAACAAATACTGCGAGGGTCTTCATCTTGCGGAGTGATGATGGTCCAAAGCAGCTGGGGCAGTTACTGAATAGACAGACCACATAATAACCCCTTTTATATAGATCATGAAGGAAATCGAGTCGGGCCTACACCATACGCGCGAGGAAATATATTATAGAAATAATTAATCCACTATGTCAGGGTTGACATCTTTCTGGAGGTTCAATAAAATTAGTTCTACTATCTTTAACTGCATAAATACACAACCACACAACAAGTGAGTCATATTTTCCATATGCCACTTGATTTATTTAATTTGAGGCTCCATGCGCATTTTGGCATAACGCTCTGCGATCTGGGTACCCTCCACTTTATTAGGCACTTTATGCTTTTCCACTAAAAAGCATTTTTAGGTTTTTAACCGACTTCAAAAAGGAGGAGGTTTACAATTCGTCGAAATCTTTTTTTTTTTTTATGTATGTTCCCCGATTACTCGAAGACGCGTGGACCGATTTGAAAACTTCTTTTTTTGTTTGAAAGGGTATACCTTCTAGTTGGTCCCATTGTCACCGAATTCAGATCTGATGATGGGATCTTGGAGAAATCGAGGGAACTCTTCAAATGTTGTAGGCACACATGACATTTTTCATTTATTTTCGAAGACTAATCAAGTATTTGCGTCTAGTCATGAACGTTTTAAGTTGGTGATCTGATGATGGAAGGTACAACTCCTTAGCAATTAGGAGTTGGGGGATAATTCTTTAAGTATAACATATTTTGTGTATTTTGGAAGCTATTTGAGTATTCGCCTTTAGGTGGTCATCCTTTCATGTTGGTGAGCTGATGATGAAAGGTACAACTCCTTAGAGATTAGGAGTTGGGGGACAATTCTTTAAATATAACATATTTCATGTATTTTGGAAGCTATTCGAGTATTTGCGTTTAGGTGGTCATCCTTTCATGTCGGTGAGCTGATGATGGAAGGTACAACTCCTTAGAGATTAGGAGTTGGGGGATAATTCTTTAAATATAACATAGTTCATGTATTTTGGAAGCTATTTGAATATTTGCCTTTAAGTGGTCATAGTCTCATGTTGGTGAGCTGATGACGAAAGGTATAACTCCTTAACGATTAGGAGTTGGAGGATAATTCTTTGAATATAACAACTGTCATACATTTTTGAGATTTATTCAAGTGTTTGCTTAGTAGTTATGACATGTTGGTTAGCGGTTAGTGATCCTTTAAATAATATAGATTCTGATTTTCTGGCCTATTATAGTGCAGTACATTCTAATTATAAGTATTTAGAGCACACTAAATAACGATTTTATACTACTAAAAAGCAAAAAATAAAATATTTTAATAAAGCTTTTATGACTCGAGTTAGTATTCCGCTTACCGACCGTGATGCATACAATGTTTTTCATCACACTTGCAGACAAAAAAATAAGTTTTAAGAAATAACATTATTAAATGACGTACTGTCATTTCTATTACTCCCTAGGGAATTTCACTTTTCTATTACTCCCGCTATACGCACGCAAGCAATGGCGCGCTTAGACAGCAAGTGTAATGAAAAAGGGTTTTAAAGTATCTACTCGGGCGATTCCTTAGCGGAGTTTACTAGTGTAAAATACCTACGACTTTTAAGAGCTACCTCGGAGGAGTTGAAGTATCTTTTTCCTAAATGTTTTAAAAATAAATTGGATCCTATCCAACATCGTATGTACTACTGATATTACCTATAACTATTAATGTTTTACTCAAAAACTAAATTACTTAAAAAAACCTGAGTTCAAGACATGCAAGTAGATATTCGACATGTAGCTAAGTAAGTAGGTACCTATATATGTAGTAGATAATTAAGTATTATGTACACTGAAAAAAAATTACCAAAGTGACTTATGTTGGCTTTACGAGGAAACTTTGATATTATGTAACAAATCCTTGCTATCAACAAAACTAAAAAGGTAGAAGTCGATACCAGAGTTCTGGTTAAATCAACAAAGAACATTGTACATTATACCTACCAAACAACTGGGGAAATCAACAAAAAACTAGTGTAATCAACCAAATTAATTTAGTATAATGCCAACATAAAAAGTTTAGTAAAATCAAAAAAAAATTGTGGTAGGACCGAATCCACCTTAATTCGGTTAGAATTACGCAAGATCTGATAAATCCAACTTAGCATTTTTTTCAGTGTAGATATTATACGTGCAGGTTCTTTTGTTAGTGATAGTAAATCTAAATTTTCGTCATAGAACAAAGCTACTAAACGCCCTTCAAAATTGACCTACATGAACTAGTCCAGTCGCAATATGTATTTGGTTCGAATAAGTATGTTTAAATTAACAATTTCTTGCAAAGCAAGCTGGACAGTTGCCGGTTGGCAGTGACACGTCAAGAGTCAAGTTCTAGACTTGCTCGTAACTGGTCAACTAGGTCACAGCGATTAGACTGTTTTTACGCATAAATAATTTGAATATGTTTACCACGAGACCACATTTTCCTTCGAGAAAATTGCACATATTGAAATTAAAATAGTACCAAATAGCTGGCACAATTTCATGTAAAAATTGACGCTTAGTTGTTAGATTAAAATAACAATTCAGTGGAACCATGAAACCTTATAAAGAACAGGGTGAAATAACTGTTGGCTCGAACCGCAAGATTTAATTATTTACCTAGACGAGTACATTTCCACAAACTGCTTTAATGTAGTGTTTTATACAGAGATGTGTATAATTATCAAATAAGTATTCTGATTAGGAAAAACAGGAAAGGGAAATTTGTATTTTTTTAAAAGGTGGTCTCATATCTAGGGAACTCAATACATATGAAGGGTCCACGGAGAAAACATGTCCAATGCTTAGAAAAATCATGGCAAATTCAGACCTTATTCTCTTAAAAATAAGGTGGTTATTCCTTCTGTAAATTGAATTGACTAGACATGTTCTTTCTGTGGACCCTTCATATACCTACAGCTACACTCGCGGGCAATGAATACCTACCTACGGGTCAGGTGCAGGTGTCATTTTTCATAGAAAATACTGCAAACCGGCTGATGTCAAAGACATTTTCCAAATATTTACAGGAGCTATTTATTTAATTTTCAAAACTACAATTTATGTACATAGATTAAATCTAACTAATCTACTTAACCTAACCTATATCTAAGATTTAACCTATATCTACTTAACCTAACCTATAGTTTACAGGATAGATAGAATCATTTTATTATTTTAATCTTTTTATTTATTATAGAATAAAAAAAACAATAATGGTCCTTAGATCGATTAGTGCAAACAAAATTTTGAAGTGTTTAAAAAAACCGTCAGAATCATGACTTCATATTTTTATATCCACGGAGTTATCTGATGATAAAATTATAATATCAGGGAATTTCCAATACAATGGGACATTACACTGGATTCCACTTATCCTATCCTTTAAACATTACAAAAATATATTTGAAATCAGCGTGTTTACGATGCATGAGAATGACCGTAAACACGGTCTAGGTGTATTTACCGTAGCCGAATATTTCCCGATGGAATGTCAGTTATTAATATTCCTATTAATATGTCTTTTTTTTTCGGTGGCACATCGTCGCCTACGGTAATCAGATCTAGATCTGGACAATTGAGAATGACCGTTTACGGTATTTTCTATCAATAATTTCTTATCTCCAAATTTCCTCTCCATACCTATTCTTTGACGGAGAGTGTATAAGTATGTATCGAGTTCACTCCCTCCCTCCCTATCTACATAGGTAAAATATTGTCATTATTAGTAAACTTACAGATTGCCTGTAAGTCCTATAACTTTAATTTTTGGTACCATTATAAACGGCAAAGTAATGTTAATACAATGAGTTTTCCCTAAAATCAAAATAAATCTACAATTTTCCTTTCCAACACTTGACACTTCGAGTGATTACCATTTGTTTGCTCAATGGAGCAGTGATGTCATTTGTATAAATCAGGATTTTTAGTGTCATTATGTTCCATAGAACGTAATCGCGGTATATCGGAAGTTATAGTTCATGAAACGAAGTGCGTACTTGCACACACACAGCTACCGCTTGCGAGCGATTCTTAACATAAGACTTCATCCAGTAGAACAGGTCACTGCGTATACTACAACACCATAGCTTCAAAAGTAAGTGCTCAAGACAAAACTTATCAAAAACATATCTAGGTTTATCATTGTAAACTGTGTCCACTTGAAAGTTTTTATACAATCCCTCCAAGATTCGAGTTACATGTTCCTATCCTACTAAGGCCGTGTTGGTTTAAAATAATGTATCGACGCAAAGCAGAAGAAAATTCATCAGCGACTATATTCTCGAGAATCTGACCAATTCCAAAAACGGGCAATACTTTTCTGCATCGGCGCTATAGGTAGGGGAGAGTGGGGAGGATCCGTACACTTTTTACTCTATGCCTCGTAGAAAAAAAAGTACAACCTATTTTTAAATGAAATCAATGCTGCTTTGTAGCTATATTATCTGGCTTTAATAATAGTTCGGCTTAGAGCTAATACAAAGTAAGGTAAGAACGTAAGATAGTTTTTCCCAAAAAATGAAAATCGTACGAAAGCGCCCCATGCGTGGGGTACCTTCGTACATAGTATTTTTTACCACAGTATTAGTTTTGTTCTCCACTGTCTGTATTTATTTACAAATATTTTATTCATATATCGACGACTTCATTTGGAAAAAACAATATTCTCACTTAACAAAAATATTGGGGTACATTCGTACAGTAAGGATTCTCATACATTCTTGGCTGTACGAAAGTACCCCATCCAACAATGAAAAACTTAAAACAAAAAATAAAAATAACTGGTATCCTAATCATATAATTAAGCATTTCATACGTAGTTCAAAGATTAGCTTATGAAGTTTTTTTTTTTATGTTGGCACAACAAAGTGGCTCCACTCCACCTGATCGTAAGTGAAAAGTAGAGCCCAAATCGCGGCGGCAACGAACAGGAGACAAACAGTAACCTGTTAGTTGCCACCGCCTTGCTGGCCCGCTAGATGCTTCTTCACGCTTCGTTTAAAGGGTCCCAACTTATAGGTATGCGGAAACACATGTGCCGGTAAAGAATTCCACTTTTTAATCCGGTATATGAAGGAATTGCCGAATTTCTTAGTACGTGTGGGAATATTTTCCACGGTGAAGGAGTGACACCGCAAACCGGCACGTGTGGTTTTATAACGGAAAGGGGAGGGCGGGATGAGGGAAAATAACTCTTTATATTTAATTACGTGTGTAACTGAGCAAAGCTTTCTGAAATAAATGCATTTAAAAATGACTCTTATAATTACTTTGAGGTGTCAAAAACACGTTTTAATTTTTTTTGAAGAAACTATCTGCCATATTTCCATCCCATCTCGGTGATAAGTTATGCATATTAGTGGCCGTTATACATAAAAATATGAACATGTTCGCGTGTCGGATAGCGGAGATATGACCACTGTACGAATGCTCCCGCTGTACGAATCCTACCCACTCTCCCCTACCTACTCTCTTAGGCTCAGCGCTATAGATAGATGATACGCATTTAAGTAAATTTTAGGTTTTTCGTACTTAGATTCATGAGCTCTTTCGATCCTACTAAATAGGAGAGAAAAAAGGTCTTATTTTTTGTTTTCCATTTTCCAAACACTTTGTATAGCGGTTACAAAATGTACGTACAACGATAGAAAATATAAGGAAAAAAAATGTCTTAGTTTTTAGCCTAGATCGAAAGAGCTCGTTATTCTGAGTAGGAAAACCATACGTACTTTGTGGAACAACTCAAATTGTTTAATAAAATATATTTTTTGTTGTATTTCTGAAGTTGTAACACTACTAATTTAAATATTAGAGGTCATACCAAAGAAAAAATACCGAAGTTTACCAATGGCGGAAGTGGTATTTGAACCCAAGTCCTCAGCTTTCGCGGCTGATGCCTAAACCACTCGGCCACCCCAGCTTAGCAAACACCGGTAAAATTTCTCGGGTGTATGCAATCTGTTATAAGGTTAGGCACCTTTGACCATAGGTACTCTGAGAGGTAAACAATACCTGCTAGCCGCCTTCTGGTGTACCAAGCTGTATAAAATATTTTTTCCTAACTAGTGCGGAAAAGTAAACTTTCTCTTTTTAAGACACTTGTTATGAAAAAAGTCGTTCGATACACGTGTAGCTTCTTTCTGAAAAAAAATGTTTTTGCACTTGCGTTGATATGTACTATTTCTATGTCTAAAAAGGTTTCCCTTCGCTGGCACAAAACCCTGCAGATTAAGTTGTGTGGCTTCGGTATCATTAGTGACAGTAGAGCCAGTGTCCGCCCACAGCGATAATAGGCCTACGACGTAAGACGGTCAAGGAAGAAACAAGGAAACAGCTGAAGACGGATTGCTTGTAATATTGCTGAAATTCCAGTAAGTACGCTGTTGTAATTTGTACTTGACCAAAAAGTGTAGAAACCTACATGGACTCTAATGTTCTCTATAGCATACGTGACACAGTTATGTGTCTTAAACACAGACCGAAACCGTTATTTTGTCCATACAAAAAGAACGGTTCTTTTTTTCGTTCTTCGGTATATAAATTGTAAGTTGATGGCGTAATTTAAAAATATGACATTGTAATTTACATTAAATATTGAGCAGTACATAAAGAGTATAAAACGTTTTAAAATATTGGGCTATTTCGAGGTTTTTATAAAATACCGGTTCCGGTCCCTGGTCTTAAAGAACTTTTTAAAAGGTAATTATTATTATTATGTATCTTTTTCCAGTAATTACGTTAACAACAGCATTTAGGTAATTATCATCATGATTAGTATGCTCAGACAAAAGGTACCTAGGTCGTCATTGTTAATAATGTGAAGAAATGCGCAGATTGTTATAGAAAAACAGTGAATGCATCATGTAAATACAATTAATTTCGACGTTAATTTACCATTTGTTTATGAAATACCGCATCTACCTACTTAGTTATTCGGTCGCCCCAAAACCTCGGTCATCGTTAGAACCTTCGCAAATTTTTAAAAGGCGAAATTTACCTACATTCAAAGGCATACATATATTATATTTATACTTATACACTATTTTTATTTTTACTTATGTCTGGAGCACTATTTCTAAAATCTATAGCTTGTCTTAACTTTACGACCAACGTTGATTGCATGTCCTTTAATATATGTATTTGAATGACAAATCTCAACATCTTAGAGCCCAATCGACGACACCCACCTCTCTTTTGCCATGTAGGTATTAGGTCCGTGACGAGCAACGTAAACGTACGAGGTTATGTTCTTTCAGTTAACCATTATCCTTTTCCCTAAGCATAAAAGAACGGAACAGCTACCATTAATTGTGCACATTTCTTATTAAAAAAAAATTGGTCCCTATATAACGCTTACCGTCAACGAAGTTTTACCTTTATTTTAATATAATTCTAGACTCGTCACAATGGCAGAAGACTCAGAACCCTCCTGCCAACTCCGTAGACGTCGTTCGGCAGGGAACCCAAACTTGCCCCTGAACCTCGAAGTGGGGTACCAGGTGAACGAAGGGGGCCCCAGCCAAGGGACCCCGTCTCCTGGGTGCATCAAGTTTGCTGCTAGCTCGAGGGATCCGTCGTCGTCCTCAGCGCTTTTAGAGTTCAGGAAGAAGCAGCAGTCTTTTGATATACAGGTACCTATGATGTAATGTCCCGATTGTTTTTTTGTGTTCCGAAATTCTGTTTTTTAGGGTTCCGTAGCCAAAATGGCAAAAACGGAACCCTTATAGATTCGTCATGTCCGTCTGTCCGTCTGTCACAGCCGATTTACTCGGAAACTATAAATGCTACAGTAACGAAATTTGGTAAGGATATGTGTTATATGAACCGCTACAGGATTATGATACTAAATTGTAAAAAAAACCATTGGGGTGGGGGCCCTCCATACATGTAACTGAGGGATAGAATTTTTTTATTGTTGTATATAAGCGTGTGGGGTATTAATAGAAAGGTCTTTGAAAATGATATGAAGGTTTATAAATCTCATGTTTATTTAAGCAAATCGTTTTCGAGATATCAGCTCTCAAAGTCTGAAAAATGTGTCCCCCCCCTCTATTTTTTAAACTACGCGATATAAAATTCTAAAAAAAATATATGTTATGCACATTAATAAACTCTATCAACGATTTTTGGTTTGATTAAATTATCTTCTATAGTTTTTGAGGTAGGTTGATTTAACTGTATTTTTTTATAATAAATCGATAATGGTACGGAACCCTTCGCGCGCGAGTCCGACTCGCACTTGGCCGGTTTTTTTTTATAATTCAGAGATAATATTTTTTTTTATGTTTTTTATGTATATTATAGGCATTCATTGTTTTAGATTCAAACCCACTAGCTTGTAGGTATAAATAAACAAAGCCCCCTTATTCATAAACGTCTGCTAACTTAACAAGCCGCTAATAATTGTTTGTCCCTTTCCGTTTTAACAATGTGTGGCAAGAGCAAAAGGGACAAACAATTATTAGCGGCTTGTTAAGTTAGGAGACGTTTATGAATAAGGGGGTAAATAATCCTAGGACAATCTTACACAAATCGTCCTAGTCTCACGGCAAGCTCAATTTGGGCTTGTAATGGGGGTACCAAGCGACGATGTACGTATATGACAGACAGATAAATACATATAGGTAGATACTTAAATTATGTAGACAACCACGACCCAAGAACAAATATATGTGATATAAAATACACGAATAATGCCTTTTCGCCGAGATTCGAACCCGGAATCTCCTGCTTCAGGCTTGCTAGTTACTATCAACTAGGCTACGGAGGTTGACAAAGTATAGGTACATAATATGAATTTTGATAAATCAGTGGAGGTACAGCATTTTGATGCTCTTTCTATACTTCTCTGTTTTACTTCTTGAAAAATATATAAAGTTATAAGTATAACATTCCTTTAAAAACCCATAATCTACAGCCTAAACAAAAATATCTGAAATTTATTTATCAACTAACCTACATCCAATGTCCCATTGATAGATCGAGGAGTGTGAAGAGGAAGAGATAGTAATAGACAGCGACGAGGAAACAGATCCAGGCACCCCAGCGGCGATGGCCGCCCGTGCAGTGACGCCCACTCCTATCCAGGACTTCGCTGCCAACACTTTTTACACTGAAGGTTAGGTCTTAGTAGACTCATAATGATCCCGCTTTAGGCACTAGTCTCACCGCGAGCTACTAAGCTATGAACTATCGGCTATAAACACGAACAAAAGATACGCAATGCCGTGTAAATAAAAGAGACACGGCGATACTCGCCCAGCTATCAGCTATCAAAGCCGGGCGAGTATCGCCGTGTCTCGTTTATTTACAAGGGAGTACGTATCTTTTGTTTGTGTTTATAGCCGATAGTTCATAGCTTAGTCGCTCGCGGTGAGACCAGTGCCTTACCCTTAAGTCTAAGGCCTGAGTACACTCTTCATACAGGGAACATACGCATACTACGTGACCCTTTTTTAAGCGTTTTTGACTTACATTTGAACTACATTTTTTTCCACCAATTTACAGTACATTATTACAAAATAATCTCGAAATATACTAGTCACGTGACAAGATACCAGACACCCCCCCCCCCCCCCCCCTCCCCCTGGTGACCAAGAGTGGCACTTTGAACAAATGCAAACGTATGCGAGTGACCCGAGGTGCACGCCGTCCAAATCTCTCGGACGCTCGACGCACCGCCGCACGCGCCGCTCGACGTTCGCCACTCAGCGGCCCTACCGCGAAAAACGAAATTCGTAAATTTCGATGATATGTCTCTCTAACTCTAATGACGCCTTCGTTTGAGTGACAGAGAAAAATCTTCAAAATTTCCGAATTTCGATTTTCGCGGTAGTAGGCCTGGGGCCACACTTACTTAGTACCTACCTACCATGCGTCACTTTTGGACTTTACCTACGTACTGATTGGAAGGCAACGGCAACACTAAGTTTGAAAGGTCGGTAGATACACCTACAGAAACCTATAGCGTTTGTGCGACAAGAAAACGATAATGTATAGCTATATTATAGCCTCGTAAGGCCCAATGTACACAATTCGCTTCAATAGAATTTGATTATTTCCTTAAAACAGTACCTAATGAAACATTAGCATTTTCCTTTTCCTTTTTTTATTGATTTTTATATCAATTGAAATTCGGCATTCATTACACAACAAGGTTGACAGCAGCAAAAATGATTTAAAAAAATTATACAGGGTGGTCCAAACCTTGACGTCAAAAAATGTTTTTTTAGGTTCCCTATGTCATAGGCTATCAGAATATACCCCATGTATGTTAGCCGATTTTTTGTAGTTTTCGAGTTATGAATTTTTGAATTTTTTTTTTTTTGAGAAATTCTGTAATGAAGAAATTTATTGATAAAAAAAACTATTGGGTTTTTTTTATATTTTCTTTTTGTAACAGTATTACTACAAATAAAGCATTTACTGACAAAAAAATTTGCGTCCTAACTTTGATACAAGTAGGATAAAAAATACCAAATTCAAAATTTTACGTTAAAAATGCATCAAAATAGCATTAATGTACGTAAATAAAAAAAATAAAAAATATCTCAAGGATTGTTCGTAATGTAAAGGCTGCCCTAGACCTTAAACCTTCGTAAAAGCAAAAAAAAAGTGATACTTAATAATGAGGATATTTTGGAGTAGTCGGTCAAATAAAATTAAAAAAGTTTAAAATTTTAAAGTAGTAAAAAATTACTTGAATATCTACACAAATTGAGTTTTTATGGTATTTTCTGTCTTTGTTTATTGATAAGAACAACAAAAGAGACGAAATTACACTTTATTTTTAAATTAATAATTTTGAATTTTTTTTAAAGTTTATTTGACCGACTACTCCGAAAAATCCTCATTATTAAGTATCTTATTTTTGCTTTTACGAAGGTTTAAGGTCTAGGGCAGTCTTTACATTACCAAAAATCCTTGGGATATGTTTTATTTTTTTTATTTACGTACATTAATGCTATTTTGATGCGTTTTTAGCGTAAAATTTTGAATTTGGTATTTTTTTATCCTACTTGTATCAAAGCGAGGACGCTAATTTTTTTGTCTCTAAATGCTTTATTTGTAGTAATACTTTTACAAAAAGAAAGTAGTTAAAAAACCTAACAGTTTTTTTTTATTAATAAATTTCTTCATTCCAGAATATCTCAAAAATTTTTTTTCAAAAAATCATAACTCGAAAACTACAAAAAATCGGCTAACATACATGGGGTATATTCTGATAGCTCATGACGTGAGTAATCTAAAAAAAATTTTTTGACGTCAAGGTTTGGACCACCCTGTATAGTCGAGATAAGTAAGTACAGTCAGGGGCATAAATATACATACAATTTTATACCTTATGCTCCAGACTGAAGTAAAAAAGTGTATAGATATTTTTGCCCTTGACTGTACTCGTAGGTATAAGTACATAAATTAATGTAAGTATGAATAGTCGAACTAACGATCTTTACTCGTTCATTATGTTGTTCACACAAAATAGGCAAAAGCTCACAAGCCCACAAGACCAAAATATACAACTTACGTCTGCTAATAGGTACGGGACGCTCGTTCTCAAAACTCACTATTGGTTGATAATCGTTGGTAAAGCCTAAAAATATATTCATTTCTTTCACAGGACCTCAAGTAATGGACTTCCTGAAAGTGAAAACTATAGAACAGGACTGCCTGACAGACGTCTCCGACGCAGATTCTGAAGTCGAAGGAGAGGAGTAAAGAGCCTATACACATTATTATATTATTCTTCTACACGTATATGAATATTACTATGTATGTTGAGAATATCGCAATAAATAATACGAGATGTTGATAAATCTTCTCTATAATTTTCTTATATCTTAGTGTACACGTATGTCCTTGACAGCACTATATTAGAACTTGTAGGTATATGTAGGTACTCACCCGATTAAAACTAGGTAGGTACTCGTAAAAATGCAAATCCTTAAGAATAATGTTCGAGACCTCCTTGAACACACTTTATTATGGTTCTGGTCTCAATTCGGCCGAATAGTCACGTTTCCTCCATTATTCACGAATGAGATGTATTTTTCCTTAAAATTTTACCACATCAAAATCTTACTACTCTTCTAGACTCTATCATTGAAATAAAATAGAATATTAGGGGTAGCTGTCAGTTTTTTTTCCTTTTAATCAATGGCTCAACATATTTTTTATGATTGGAGACAAGATACGTAAGCAATTTTGCGATCTGGCTTCATAGCGTAGTTACGTTAATTATCGGCCATGTTGTGTACTCGTAAAGACCAGTACCTTAACCCTTTATAGGGCACCGGTCTCAAAAACGACCACCCTATAGCACTATCTTTTTGTATTTTTTTCTTATACATAATTTTTCGTACTACAACGGCGTTTAGGCTTGAACCCAGGATTTTTTTGAGTCTTGCCTGTTAAAGGGTTAACTAAGTAATACAAAGTTTATTTCAAATATTTTATTAAAATTCGTTTTACATTATAGTTAATATGACTACAATATTGAGATGTTTATTGCCATCTTCATACTATGTACAATATTTGGCCTCTATTATTATAAAGTAAATCCTTCAATTCAGCTTTAGAAAATTAAAACTAAAATTAGTTTAATGTCATTAGTTGTGGTATGAACGAACATTGTAACAGATATAATAAGTAGCAACGTACAGAGATTTCAAAAACAGTTAAACCTTTTGATCGCTAGTCATCTACATGAGACCGCTGTCAGTACAGATGTAGTGCAAAATCCTTTCTCTTCGGCTTTTCACGGAAACATCCAAATTCATATTGCTGTCACAATGAACTTCAGTATATATTGCACTGAAGCTAATTGAGACAGGGAGATGAATTCGGGCGTTTCCGTGAAAGCCGAAGAGAAAGGATTTTACACTACATCTGTACAATATTATTGAACCTTCATTTGAAATTACTGACATTAAAGTGACATGACAAATTCAAAGCCGAGTTTACACATGCAAGTTATTGCTACAATTTTGGAGACGCAACTATGAGAGTGAGTAGTGAGTATCTGCATAACCGTCTCAAAGTCAAATGACTCTTTATTCAAACCGGAATTGCAACAAACTCTTATAAATGTTCTAGAAAATTGTGTAGACATTTGTTTGCCCCTAATGTCAGACATTCGCAATAACGAAATCCATTTTAAATCAGAAAGCTGGTCAAATGGAAACACGTTTTATTCCAAATTTCCGTTAACGGCTACGTTGCATCAAAAATACTCAAAATATGTACCTTACGCCGCTGTAATAAGATTGTTGTATCATATTTTGTAAGAGCGGATTCTTTCGATGCAATTTTTTGGAGACAGCTTCCACAAACCCGTCGTTGAATACGTCCACATCATTGCCTAGGCGATGATGTGGACGTATTCAACGACGGGTTTGTGGAAGCTGTCCATAGCGCTGGGTCTAAGTTTTTTAAGACCCAGCGGACAAATAAGACCAGAAAGCTCTCAGACTCCACTCAGAAGCTAATGGAAAAAAGAAGTGAACTGGTTCTACAATCCTCAGTTGATGCTACTTTATACCGGCAGCTCAACAGACAGATCTCTAAGTCCCTCAAACGCGATATGCGCCAATTCCGTACCAAGTGTATAGAAGAAGCCATCGAGCGGAACAAGGGCTCTAAAGTTTTTGCAAGGGATCTGTCTGTTGGGCAAAGCCAGCTCGCCAAATTAAAGACTGAGGATGGTAGAATCGTCACATCCAGATCTGAGCTGCTGAGTGAGATAGAGGGTTTTTTATGGACAGCTGTACACGTCAACTAGCAGACCCGAAGTTGATCTAGCGGAAGACCTCAGAGCTAGACTGACCCGACACTATACAGAAGATATCCCGGACATCAGCCTGTGCGAGATTAGAATGGCTCTTGAACAGCTCAAAAATAACAAGGCGCCTGGGGAGGACGGAATTACAGCTGAGCTTCTGAAGGCGGGTGGTAAACCGATCCTTACGGCCCTTCAGAAGTTGTTCAATTCCGTCTTACTGGAAGGGAGAACGCCAAAGGCATGGAACAGAGGTGTGGTGGTACTGTTCTTCAAAAAAGGTGACAACGCTTTATTGAAGAACTACCGACCCATCTCACTTCTGAGCCATGTCTATAAGCTGTTTTCAAGAGTCATTACGAA
>JALPQI010015097.1:0-31925 GCA_025490895.1 Thaumatotibia leucotreta | reverse complement strand
ACGAAGGCGTAATGAAGGTTTTTGATACTTTTTCTGCCGCTATGGGGAGGTGAAATGGCAGCAGTGAGCCGACCGTATAACGAACTGTCAAAATAAATACGCGCATTTAATTTTCAACATATTTATAGGTTTATTTATTCTGAAAACCATTACTTTAGTCATATTGTTACCTAAAATAAATAAATAAAATAGTACCAAGTCAATTCTCATGAAATTAACAAAGTTATAGTAATTATTTTTCCCCTCACTAGCTCGTAAAGTGCTCGTTTATCCTTTAATACGAACGTGTAAAAACGCATATTATTCACTTGTGTGGCAAAGTAATGACTTTGGTTTTGGAATAACAAAACGTAAAATGCTCATGGAAATTGTTCCATATTAATGATAATTAAATAATTTGTTTGAGAATTTAGTGTAAAATACAAACCTTTATATAATATGATGATTTTAACATGTAAATTCTAAAATTCCATAAGTAACAATTGTTTTAGTGAATGATGATAAGATGACTAGATGCAATCACAAAACGCAGAAAATGTCAACGTCAACATTGTCAAAGAATATTATAGGTTATAATCTTAATTTACCGACTCGAACACGCATAAAAATAGTAAACTAAACAACTTTCAGGGTGTTCTGTTATAATTTTGTAAATTATAATATAATGAATGAGAATGATTTAATAATGCATTGGCGTTGGTGTGCAACTACAGGAATGTGCTAAAATCGTGCTGCGTTTACTTTTTCGTGGTAAGTTTACTGCGACAAAATCTTGCATTAAATACATGATGCATTTGGAAAATTATTATCACTAACCCGATGATGATTGTAATATGAACAAATAATTACCTTTTTTGAGTTTCCTCGCTATAGTGAGGGGAAAAGTTTTGTGTTACACACGGGTGCAAATGTATTTTACTTCTCGTATGTTAAAACATATTTCAATTTCATACTCGCGGGTAAAATACAACTTTGCACCCTTGTATAACAAATAACTATTGAATACCAGTGACTTTGAGCGCCTGTTTTAGAGTTCAATCTTCAGTTCGACGACAATGTATTAGTCGTAATCCATTACAAAATCAATTCTCTTCCAAATAAAATAGAATTTCAATATTTTAGGCCCAGATGCCTATGAATAGTATGAATCTGACAGCTGTCGAGACCAGGTGCGTACGAAGCGCCGCCTGGTGGCAGAAAATTTATCGAAAACCCTCATTAGAGCGAGAGAGACAAATCCTCGAAATTTGCGAACTTCGGTTCGCGGTAGCATGCCTGGGCATTCTAGCCAATAAATATGTGCGTGCGTTAGAGAGGCAAACAGCGAAATTGTAAAATGTAACTTTATAAAACGCGACTCTGGAATGTTTTTTCGTATTGTCTGTCTGTCCTATTGTTCCTATCAGTAATTGGCAATCAGGCATGTTCGCGGTAAAGTGGGTATGGTTCAGAATATGCACCTATTGTGTTATAACGACAGAATAGCATTTGAAGCAACTGCTGCTATTTTCCAAGGGTGAAACATTTTTAAACCATTTCTATCGTAATCAAAGTTTTTAAGATGTTACACTGAGATATTATTTATTACAATAAATATAATTCACCGTTGCTGCTAGCGTGTGATGTGAGCAAATAGAATAAAAATAGGTACGAATTTAAGTGTGAAAGTTTTATTTTTTAGATTCTTCAGAATTGAATATTTTTTGTGGATATTATGTATAAGATAGGTTCACGACCCACGATCCAAATGTCACCAGGTATAAAAAATATAAATTTGACATATTTCACAGATTGTACCTACCCTATGGACTCTTTCAGCCCCACTCTACTAGTACTTGTAGTTGTATCATGACTTTAGCTGTACAGATGTAGTGCAAAATCCTTTCTCTTCGGCTTTTCACGGAAACATCCGAATTCATGATGATGATGATGTCCTGACCGGTTTCGGCCACAGCGACTGTTTTCCTCCGGAACTAAATTAATAATTAGAATGTAGCTGTTCCATTCTGTGGTGCGCCCTTTGATGGCTCACATATCCTATTTTCGCACCAAAGGTACGGTACGTGCGCATTTTGGACATGTCAGCACACCACCAACATAATTATATGATACGGCAGCTGTTGAACGAGCCTTGAGAGCATCGCGCTTTTTGTCAAGCTCATCACGACGCTCGAGCTCAAAAATACCGACTTTGTCATGAATAAGCCGTCGCCACTCAGACCGTTGTGCTGCTTTCTCTTCCCATTCTAATGGCCCTAATCTGCATCGCTTCATACGTCGTTTCAGAACGTCCTTATAGCGCAAGTATTGGCCACCGCTGTTACGCTTTCCATTCTGGAGTTCTGAATAAAAGATGCGCTTCACCAATCTATCTTCCGACATGCAAACCATGTGCCCACACCACCGCAGCTGCCGCCTCATCAGATACATCTCAATGCCTCCAACATTAGCACGTTTCAGGACAATTGTATTCCTAATGCGGTCCGACCATCTGATGTTCATGATGTCACGAAGACACTTGAGATGAAACCTGTCTAGTGTACGTATCTGCTTGCGCTAAAGGACCCAGGTCTCAGAAGAATACAGGAGATTCGGAAGCACTACCGCCATGTACAGGTCGTGAGACCGGAACACCTTAAGTCGCAGTCTGCCGAAAGCTGCCGCTGCAGCACCTATTCTGCAATTCATTTCGGCGTCCAACTCACACTTGGATGTTATTGTACTGCCAAGGTATCTAAACACGAATTCATATTGCTGTCACAATGAACTTCATCATATATTGCACTGAAGCTAATTGAGACAGGGAGATTAATTCGTGCGTTTCCGTGAAAAACCGAAGAAAAAGTATTTTGCACTACATCTGTATCATGAATTCATGATACTTAAAGCAGGTCATCGCGCTCGCTCCAATATGTCAGTGCAAGCGTCAATGTCAATGCTTTACGTATCGAGTAAAACCTAACGTATCTTACTTTCCAACTCATGGTACGGCTACAGAGCAGGTGTAAAAAAAACATTAATTTAATGTAGACATCTATTCCCGCTGCGTCACTAATCAACTAATAGCTCCCTTAGCGCAGGCGCCGCGTCGTGACGCACCATGACGCATGACGCATCATGACGCGTGACGCACCACGATCCGTGACGTTCTCGTGACGGACTAAATGACGCACCTCCACAGCATCTAATAGCCAGCTTATGGTAACGATTTTGAACCTTGTATCTTGGATATACGTTCTGAAATGTATATATATTTTCAGATTGTGTCTTTAATTTTAGCAAGTTTATTGTGTGCCGTGACGAAATAATGACCGAAGTGCACTAATTAAATTATTAGCGTTTCTGTTTTTTGTTTTTAGAACTGTCGACGAGATAGCTATCGGGAGAGGAGTATACAGAGTGTAACAAAAATTAGTAGTTATCTATTTAGGCACCGCGAGCTACTAAGCTATGAAATATCGGCTATAATATAAACACGAACATATTATATAAAGTTAGTATTTTCACTAAATGATCAAACAAATTATTTAATTATAATTAATGTGGAACGACTCAGCAGAGCCTGAGCACCTGAGCATTTTTCGTTTTGTTACCTGTTAAACGAATGCTACTTCGCGCTACGCTCCAGGGTCATTACTTTGCCACACATGTGAATAAGATGCGTTTTTACCCACTCGCATTAAAGGATAAACGTGCGCTTTACGAGTTAGTGAAGGGAATAGTTATTTGTTATACAAGGGTGCAAAGTTGTATTTTACCCGCGAGTATGAAATTAAAACACGAACAAGCGAAAGTATTCTATAGTTGAACCACGAGCGAAGCGAGTGGTTCTAAAATAGAATCCTGAGCGCAGCGAGTGTTTTAACATACGAGAAGTAAAATACATTTGCACCCGTGTGTAACACAGAACTTTTCCCCTCACTATAGCGAGGACTCTCAAAAAGGTAATTATTTGTTCACATTACAATCATCATCAGGTTAGTGATAATAATTTTCGAAATGCATCATGTATTTAATGCAAGATTTTGTCGCAGTAAACTTAGCACGAAAAAGTAAACGCAGCACGATTTTAACACATTCCTGTAGTTGCACACCAACGCCAATGCATTATTAAATCATTCTCATTAATTATTTTTACAAAGTTATAACAGAACACTCTGAAAGTTGTTTAGTTTACTATTTTTATGCGTGTTCGAGTCGGTGAATAAAGATTATAACCTATAATATTCATTGACAATGTTGACATTTTCTGCGTTTTGTGATTGCATCTAGTCATCTTATCATCATTCACTAAAACAATTGTTACTTATGGAATTTCAGGATTTATGTGTTAAAATCATCATATTATGTAAAAGTTTGTATTTTACACTAAATTCTCAAACAAATGATTTAATTATCATTAATATGGATGGAACGATTTCCATGAGCATTTTACATTTTGTTATCTGTTAAGCGAATGCTACTTCGCGCTACGCTCCAAGGTCATTATACTTTGCCACACAAGTGAATAATATGCGTCTTTACCTTTACACGTTAGAATTAAAGGACAAACGAGCTAGTGAGGGGAAAAAATTTTAATATGCTTCACGATTCTCCAAAAGTTTAAACATTTAGTCGAATTGAGAACCTCCTTTTTTGAAGTAGGTTAATAATGTTAAAATGCCTACGCACTCTGATATGTGTCTACACCCTATCTGTGTTTATTTCTAATCTTAATTGGTTCAGGCGGCGCTTCAGACATTTTTTTTTCGCCACAGATTCAGCGTGAATGTTCACAGTCGCGTATCATTTAATCCGCTACTTACCAAAACGTCTTATCTCCTTTAATTGCTGTTTTTATACTCGACCGTGTATTTCTAATCAGAAGGTTGTCTTTAGAAGACCAGTGGAATAAGAGAAGGTCTTTTAAAAGGTCACTCGTCATTTGTTCCAGGCAAAGCTGTTAATTGATGGTGTTAATTAGCCGTAATATTACAGACGTGACAAAATCGTCTAACATTTGTTTATTTCAACTGACTTCAAAATCATAGAAAAGTTTGTCAAGTTGACTGATTTTTTCCTTAAAACTTCGTCGTTTCTGAACTAATTTAGCAATTTTTAGGGTTCCGTACCTCAAAAGGAAAAACAACGGAAACCTTATAGGATCGCTCGCGAATCTGTCTGTCTGTCTGCAATTTGCCCTGCCCGCTGCTAAACTTCAGTTTAGCAATTCCACGCAATTCGTAGAGTTGTCCGCATTTCTAATACGATCTCGCAGAGAGACTCCTAGCATAGCATTGCCCTTTGGGTGACTTTGAGCCTTCTTATGAGGCCCATTGTAAGCGAACATGTTTCAGTACAGTAAGTCATCACTAGGATGGGCTCCCGGTTCTGGCTTTCTATACAACTACAGTCCCGAACGCGGAAATTCCCGGTTCTTGCCATACAAATTCAGAACCGGAACCCTTCCCTAGTCACCACTGGCAACACTCTTTGCACGTATAAAATCCTCTATGTGATTGATTTATGACTGTGAAATAGTATCCTAGGAACTACACACAAAGGGTATTAATTAAATCAATTAAAATCCACCACATAGCGGTTTTTGCAGGCGCAACGACGCAATTATAACCTCTGATACAAAGAGATTATTCTCGAAACTCGAAACTGGCATAACTCTTAACATGTTATTAATATTGAGATGAGATGAAGACTTGCGTGAAAAGGGCAAAGGTCATTTTTACTCTCCGATATCGCAGTGATAGCGAATGACATATGATGTTGTTCCTATTTATGAGTTCTTATCTTATGAATCTTATGATTCTTCTAATATGGGTTAGCTACAAAGGCATACGTATAACAGCTCGGCCACGACATTGGTCAGGCGACCAGCGGCGGGCGAATCCATGAGTTGGAGCGGGATGCCGATATGGGTACGAGAGTGAGCACCATACGTTTTCCGCTAAGCCGGTCGCCTTAGACCGATATCGTTACCAGGGCATAATACATGGATGAATTGATTGGAATGAGTGGATTGATTCATAAACTGGACATTCAACTCAGGACACTCAAGGTAAAAGATAGGCGATCTAATTATAGTAACACGTTGATTTCCGAGTTATTAATAACCTCGTATACACTGTACCTATATGTAAAGTCATACTGAGCAACATTTAGTATGGGACCAACCCCGAAATCGAGAAAAAAAAAACACTTACTAAAGCGGTTCAGTTTAGGTCGAGAACGTAGGTACATTATAGGTTAGAAAATTGTTTACTAAATAAGACACACTACATTTCCACTTTACAGGCTATAAATGAATGTAAGTTGTAAATCAATGCCAAAATGTTGGACCTAGAAAAATCGCCATACAATTAAATTCATTTTTTAATTATGAAGAAATGAAAATATTAGTTCCTGGTTTTGTTGACTATTTTAATAAAAAAGGTACTTCGTTTGCCTACTTTATATACAAGTTATTAGACTATGGAGACGTAAAGTTACTTAAAATACATTCAGGGTGATCCAGAAGAAGTGAGCAGGACCAACACTACTTATGCAATACCTTAAAGAAATGCAAATGAACACATGCATGCACATTGTAAATTAAATTAATTATTTCATTTTTTTTAATAAATAAAACCACAAAAAATATATGTTAATCTCACCAACTGACGGACTGTATATTCAGAAAGTTCATCCTGCTCACTTTTTGAATCGGCCTGTAAAAATAATTGAACAACAAAATACGAACATAATACTTAATTAGAAGTACCTACTTAACTACATTAACCATTAAATGTGCAATTTTATCAGCCTGTATCATTTTGCTTTCCTTAATTGGTTAATAATACACATTAACATTAATATCTACTAATGCGATTCAGTTTAAGGACCTAATCTGAATTGTGATAGGTCAGTTCAGTTCCATAGAATGTCACCTAGAGGGAAAAGCTACGCTGGCATCCAAAACGCTCGGTGTGCTCAATAAAGCGAGGGGATACTTTACTCCGGGGCAAAGATTTCTGTTATATAAGTCGCAAGTCAGACCCCATATGGAGTATTGCTGTCACCTTTGGGCAGGAGCACCTGTATACCAGCTTGCACCCTTTGACTTGGTTCAGAGACGAGCTGTCCGAATAGTCGACGATCCCGGACTCACAGGCGGTATTGAACCCTTAAGTCTAAGGAGAGACTTCGCCTCCTTATGTGTGTTCTATCGTCTGTACAATGGGTTGTGCTCTGAAAAACTGTTCGACATGATGCCAACGTCCACTTTTCATCATCGCACCGCTCGCCACCGACTGGGTGCTCATCCTCACACCTTGCAACCTAAATGGTCGTCGGTTTCCGAGGAACTTCCTCCCGCGGACGGTCCGTCTGTGGAATGAGCTCCCTGCCGAGGTTTGCTCGATGGACTACAGTATGGGGTTCTTCAAAGAGGAGTGTACAAGTTCTTATTGGGTCGACAACGCGCATGTGACACCCCTGGGGTTGCAGGCGCCCATAGGCTACGGTGACTGCTTTCCATCAGGCGGGCCGTATTATGCTTGTTTGCCACCGACGTGTTATAAAAAAAATAGAATAACTGTCAAAAACTGATAAACTGAACCTATACCATTAGTCAGTAAAAAACAAATAAATTAAACAAAATAAATATGACGACTTTCCATAGCAGCGTAGATATTTTTACGTTAATACTAATAAATGTAAATATTTTTTTACTCAAAATGTATGTACTGTATAGTTTCGCGAGAGTTAACCTCAAGCACACGACAATTAATTAATTAATAATCAATAAATTAAGGTAATTTAAACACAAGGCGAATTTCAAATTAGTGATCTTTTTTCGATAGCTAATCTAATTGCAATTGTGAGATTGTCGAAAAAGTTTGTTCAAGGGATTTGCTAATGAACATTTTGAAGCAAGTCAGATTATGTAAGACATTTATTCATTCGCCACAAGTCTTGCAATTAGTACTTTATAGTTTATGTAGATATATGTGTAATTCACCTCAACTCGGATAAAACGATATATGTCTCGAGTATCACCTGTTACACTTCTTACTATGAACCGGCGGCGTGAGCTTATGGCAATGGATAGCGTAACCGGATACTTAGCCAAGTTGCCAATCGCTAACGCTTAATAGCGTATCGTAATTTTCCCTCTTTGTCACTCTTTCATATTAGTGCGACAAAGACAGAGTTAGCTGCCTTTCGTTGACGATTGCCGATTAAGCGTTAGCGATTGGCAACTTGTCTAAGCACCCTGACAGTCTATCCCTCTCGTTCGTTCAAACAAAAATATAATAAAGATTGAGCGATTTCGCTGAGAAGATAATAAGCTTAACAACTCTAAACTAACCATTTATAAATAATAATAATTCTTATTTACACAAAAATTAAAGAGTTATTTTAATTTAAATAATGCAACTAAAAACTAAATTCACTTAGTGTCCTCAAACATTACGCTATACGGAATCTTTCCTTCTGAGAAAGTACCAACATACCATATAGTAGATAGTATGTAAGTGATCCAAAAGTGGGGCACGGACGTAATGTGGCTAGTTTGTTTTGATCCTTATATGGGGCACTGGATTGTGAAGGTAAAATCACAAACTAAACTCACTTCACTGTATGTCTCGATCGACTATCACGCTATCTATGAACTCATTCCATTTCTCATCAAATACCCTAAATAGCTTTGATTTTCCTGTATCGTCCAACGCACTGTATCTTATAGAATTGATGGCGAGCTGCTTGAGCATCCTCAGGTCGGCGTGTTTGCTGGCGATGGCCACGAAGGCCACGTAGAAGTCGTCGGAGAGCGGCGTGGCGCCCCACACGCCGGGGTCGTCGCTGGACAGCACCACGGGCAGCCCCAGCGCCAGGTACGTCGCCAGCGGGTGGTTCCGCAGGTCCTGGACCAGGGACAACACAGAGTTCGATATCACGTTCACTTCTATAGCTATATCGTTCCGGTGGATGGCTTTGATAAGCGCTGGGTGCTTCATCAGGGCATACCCGTGACCTATCCTTTTAGATCCCAGCAATATCGCATCGAAAAGATTCTCATCAGTTGGCGTCCCATACCAGTTAGTCTCACCTCCGTGGAAGTAGTAATTTATCTCATCCTTTGCTTCCAAAAGAGCTGGCAAGAAATCTTTTAAAGGTTTCCCCAAGTCTTCTTGGCCGACGAGGTCAAAACCAGCAAATATTTCTGGCATTGTATTCTTTAACTGACGAGCCAAGTCTAAACATTCACGTATTTGTTCCGCAGTGGATGAACGGACCCTGGTTACAATAATCTTAATTCCTATAAAATCCGGGTTGTCTTTAATGAATTGGTCTGTTACTTTTTTATAGAGAGTTGCCAAATACATTTTATCGTGCCATGTGCCATCCAGTTCATACAAGTTTGATAGACCGCTTCGAACTTCAATATACATAACATTATCATCATAAAAGTCTTGTAAAGCTTGGTAAAACATTTTTTCTCGCACTGGCCTATAGTTTATCAAAGATTTAATGGTGTGATAAACTTTGTTAAACTCTTTCCATGCTTCGTTCACATTTGTGTTAAATCCCATTTGGTCTTCAGGGCCTAAAGTGAAGTGTTCCTTTAATTTCGCATCGAATTGGGCGACGTCATCGGATGCTTGTCTGAGTGAGCTCAGGAGATTCCATTTAACCGGGCAAGGTCGCAGCGGGTCTGTGTCGGAGAAGTGTAATTTTAAATCGTCCTCTGTGAGACAGGCGTATAAGTGGTCCTCATACGTCAGCTTCACTAAGTAATCCGCGTCGAGCATCAGTGAGCTGTGGACGTGCAACGCCGCCCCTTTCGGCATCCGCCGCATCAATTTATACACTTTAGACTGCTTTATATCGTCCTTGTAAGTGAAATACGGTCTGGAGTAGTTAAAAAACTGCGGGTTATCATAAGAATTGTCCAGTTCCTTCTCTTTCAAGCGCATGAGGATATTATTAACAGCTTTTTCTTTATCTGTGAGATGTAATTTCCCTCCGAGAAATTCTTGGAGTTCCGTTTGAAGTAAATCTGTTCTGTTGTGTGTGTAGTCATAGATTGGGTCGCCGATGGGTCTCGCGTTGGACGGATTAGCGAGGAGCAAACACAAAACATTCGCGATCACAATAAGCCGCATGATTGGTTCGTGGGACCGGGATTGGCCGACTCGTCGCGACGCCTCGAGTGCGATTACTGTGGTCCGAGTGTTGACGTCCATTCGTTTATATACCAAGTTTTATTTTTTCGAGTCAATAGCTTTTACACGGAATGGAATAAAAAATTCAAGGCAATGGTGCGGTTACGCAAATACTCGAGACCGAGGGATCATTATCGCAGTTCTGCGTTTATCAGTATTGATATCGTACCTAGTTTTTTTCTCGATGTCAAATACTTGTATCGGTCATTGAACGAATATGAGTTTTATTGATAGACTGATGTTAGCTAACGTATGTGATGCGGGTCAATGACCTCAATGACTAGGTGAACTGTTACGACAATCAATATTAATAGTAAATTAATAAATATCATACAAACAATATCATACAAATCCAGCAAATCCCACTATGAACTAAATCAAGGCTAAAAAAATATCCATGACTGGGCATACATATATTATTTATTATTGTGATGACTTGATGAGTACTCTAAGAGATGCCTTCCATCAGCCGATACCTGCCTACTGAAGTCAACATAAAGAATAAGAATAAAGAATATTTACTCTGAAAACACAGCATACAGATCACAGACCAAGGGGGTTCTCTGTGATACATATATTCCAGGGGTCTTCGCACTAGCCTGTATCGCGGGGAAGTCGGCGAACATAGTACATTTGAAAAACAGATTTGTTACAAATTGAAATCTTACGTTAGGTAGCAAATTACTTTCTGCTTTTTTACACACGTATCAAACGACTTTTTTCATAACAATTGCCTTAAAAAGGCAAATTTACGCACGCGAAGCGTGCGCAAAGTTTAATTTTCTGCACTAGGTAGGAAAAGTTTATTTACTGCATTGTATGTAGATACACTGATGCGTTTACGGAAAGCAGTATTCAGTCTTGGAATAGGTAAATTGTAAACGGGTTTTTATGATAGTATGTTGTAGTTCCTAGACGTTTTAGCGGACTTTGTGTTTGCATAAAAAGTTGAAGAACGGATAAAACATTTGCTTCTACAAAATGATTTGAGCTTGGGAAACGGAAAGGTTTCTTCAACATTACTTTCACCACTGAACGCTGCGCTCTCTCATGTCAAACGAGCTTAAAGCACTGGTCTCACTGCGAGCTACTAAGCTATGAACTATCGGCTATAAACACGAACAAAGGACCATATGTAATGCCAAACTGCCTCAATGTAACTCACATTGAGGCAGTTCACGTGATAA
This sequence comes from Thaumatotibia leucotreta, assembly GCA_025490895.1. Lineage (NCBI taxonomy): Eukaryota > Metazoa > Arthropoda > Insecta > Lepidoptera > Tortricidae > Thaumatotibia > Thaumatotibia leucotreta. The sequence goes on along the minus strand of JALPQI010015097.1, from coordinate 20,536 downwards.
TTGATCTCATTCATGGTTCAGACCACGTAAGGTTACGGATCTTATGTTGAACTGTATATTTTTATCCTATAAGGACTGATTTTTCAATCCCCAGTTAACAGTACCTGTCAAATAAATGTTAGCCCTGTCCTTTTTTGACAGATGATTTTAGAAAAGGATGGTGATAATTTTAACTAACGGATAGGTTTATTTGGCGATTGAAAAATCAGCCCTAAGTATGATAACGGTACCTAATGGTAATGAAGTACACAAGTAACGGTAATGAAGTAAGTACAGTAAAACTTCGATTATCCGAACTTCAACACTACCGCAATCGGATAAACCAACTAATTATCACACTGCTGGTGCAAATTCGGTTACGAATTTGGAACTTTTGTCGTTTTTGTAGATGGAAGTCCTAAACTACGTTTGCTGTGGTCTCTACTTGAGCCTTTTCGACCCCATCAAACCAATATTTAGGTACCACATTTTAATAAACCATAAATTAGTTATTTTACGCCTTGTAACTATTTGTGGATAAGGGATTTGGTGATGCAAAGAATTTCTTAATTGCGCCAGGTGACCTATCAATCAGGAATAGTTATTTGTTACACAAGGGTGCAAAGTTGTATTTGACCCGCGAGTATGAAATTGAAACACGAGCAGGCGAAAGGATTCTATAGTTGAACCACGAGCGAAGCGAGTGGTTCTAAAATAGAATCCTGAGCGCAGCGAGTGTTTTAACATACGAGAAGTAAAATACATTTGCACCCGTGTGTAACACAAAACTTTTCCCCTCACTATAGCGAGGAAACTCAAAAAAGGTAATTATTTGTTCACATTAAAATCATCATCGGGTTAGTGATAATAATTTTCCAAATGCATCATGTATTTAATGCAAGATTTTGTCGCAGTAAACTTATCACGAAAAAGTAAACGCAGCACGATTTTAACACATTCCTGTAGTTGCACACCAACGCCAATGCATTATTAAATCATTCTCATTGATTATTTTTACAAAATTATAACAGAACACTCTGAAAGTTGTTTAGTTTACTATTTTAATGCGTGTTCGAGTCGGTAAAGAAAGATTATAACCTATAATATTCATTGACAATGTTGACGTTGACATTTTCTGCGTTTTGTGATTGGATCTAGTCATCTTATCATCATTCACTAAAACAATTGTTACTTATGGAATTTTAGGATTTATGTGTTAAAATCATCATATTATATAAAGGTTTGTATTTTACACTAAATTCTCAAACAAATTATTTAATTATCATTAATATCCAACGATTTCCATGAGCATTTTACGTTTTGTTATCTGTTAAACGAATGCTACTTCGCGCTACGCTCCAAGGTCATTACTTTGCCACACAAGTGAATAATATGGGTTTTTACACGTTCGTATTAAAGGATAAACGAGCACTTTACGAGCTAGTGAGGGGAAAAACATATTGTATATTATCGCCTCAATGAATATTTGTCTGAATGTCTCTAAACGGGTTGTACAATCAACAACACAGCTGTGAATACAGACAAAGTGCCAGAAATATGTATACACACTTTTATGTCCAGGCAATAAATTTCTGTTTACATATATTTGGCACTTTGCCCGTATTCACAGGTGTGTTGTTGACTTTACATACCAGGGGATTAACCGTAGAAACGAAAAGTTATTTACAAAAATAATAGGTACCTACTCGTCAATATAAATAAAGTATACCTACCTATAACCCGAATAGGTCATTGTGGTTGTCCCGTGAGATTGATACGCGTAGTCTCCATCAGATATATCGTAGCGTCCAGAGCATTCAAAGATATCTGAACGCGTCTTTATTGCCATAACAATAGAGGCGTGTTCAGATTTTTTAAGCGCTCCGGACGGTACGATATTTCTGATGGCGATTGTACCTAGTTGCTCGAAATTTTCGATACGTAATATGGGGTGACCTGCGGTCGAACTACGAAATCCGCTAATTTCGAGGATTTGTCTCATTTGTCTCTATTACTCTAATGACGGATCGGATTAACAAGCTGAAGTGGCAATGGGCAGGCCACATTGCACGCAGAGCAGATATCTGGTCGATGGGGTCGAAAAGTGCTCGAGTGGAGACCACGGCTAGGCAAACGCAGCGTAGGACGTCCACCCACAAGACGGACAGACGACCTTATGAAGGTCGAAAGGATACGCTGGATGCAGCTCGCATTTAACCGGTACATGTGGAGGTCCAGAGGGGAGGCCTATGTTCAGCAGTGGACGTCATATAGCTGAGATGATGATGATGATGACTCTAATGACTTCGTTGAAGTGACAAATAAATCTTCGTTTGCAGATTTCGAAGTTCGCGGTAGTGGGCCTGACGCTAACTGTTGCTCCTATTTCATCAGTTATCGTTTCTCTGTATCGGCTTATCAATGCCTTAATAGGAAGATTAATCACAATACATCGTAAACATAAACAATCCGGATAGTGTTGTGCCTACACATGTATAGTCTGCGGTAATAACATCTTATGTACACATCATAATTATGCGAAACACTCTTATAGGTACTTATCATTGATCTAAAAAAATAAAAATAAACTATAAGGTTGTTTTTCTCGCCATACGGCAGTAATAATACATTTGTCATCGAAGCAGAGCAAAAAAGAACAGACCCGCTCAATTTTATGCAGGTATATATACAGGGTGTAATTGTTAAGTGTTGCCAGGCCATAATTTCGTAAATATAGCAGATACTAGAAAACTTCTAACTGATATCGAAATTACGTTACCCAACGAGTAAAATTACATTAATATCCTTTTTGAAATAAAAGCAGAAATATCTCAAATATTAACTTCAAACCCTTCCATACATTTAGTACGTAACCGTTCATTCGAAGACTAGTTTAATACGCATATTTTTTTATTTAAGAATAAATGTTACATTAAATATTTCACAAACGGTAGAATTAATATTTTATTACAATGTATTCGTACAAATAACGAATCTCTAACAGTTTTATCTGTTATGACACCCGACATTTTTTAACGCTAGTCGTCATACTAACTGTACGGGAGCGTTTTAACTTAGTATTTTTAATACTACTCGATCTATTTAGAAAAAGTTATTAATGCAATTTCACTTGTTGGGTAACGCACTTTCGATATCAGTTAGAAGTTTTCTGATATCTGTTATATTTTCGGAATTATGGCCTGGCCACACTTAACGATTACACCCTGTATATACATATAAGGTGGAAGTACTAGTAGGTACCCGACACTGTACCAATATCTACTCATCATCAATACAGCATAGCTAGAGTTGCCATCGGTAAGATAACAACTAACTATTAGGGCATTTAAACGATGATTTTATGTGCCTTTAATGCTTCATATCCCAACTTTGGAATAATTAGCTTATATCAAAATTATTTGCATACTTTTAAGATCGGCTGACATTTATTAGGAGTGAGTGTTAATATTTTCAATGTCCAGTCAAAGACAAAATAAGGTGTATACAAAAATGTTCAAAAATATGTCCCAGTGCACTCTAATTATGTGTAATAAGAATGTCGTAACATATTTATGAGCGGATTCTTTCAATACTTATTTTTGCACTTGACTGTCCCAATATGTGACATTGAAATGTGTACTAAGGTGTGTCATCTATTGGGACTGCCAGCAAAAGCACCTGACACTTACTCGTACAATGGAGCTGACTAAGAAAATTTGCAATTTCGAGAAATTTCGATATTGCCCTAACCCTATAAAATAACTACTACTATGTAACAAAATTTACAATCTCCTCTCCCAAAACACATGCCAATACTTTATATATATGAGCAAAATATCGTGATCCAAATAAATATTCTCGGTTTACATGTTACGCACTGGTACTCCCACCTTACTGTTGTTGTAAACACTATTGCTGTTATGTTTTGTCTCTTCAGAGAATGAGTAAGTCATTACAGTATTTAGCCAGAAATAAATGTCAAAGGTTACAGAATACATATCTATACAAGTAAATAGCCCAGTACCCTTTATTTTATTGGAATAATTTCTTATCTTTACATTTCCGAGAGCAGAGAGGAATTCGTTTTATATACATAGATTATATCTAACTAATCTACTTAACCTAACCTATATCTAAGATTGGCCTTTGTGGCATTGTACCGAGGATGCTGACGGCATTTCCTCGCTGTATCGCAATACTGATGTGTTGTGCGAGGAAGTCGCCAGCTCTTCGGTCTTTATTTCCGTCAACCAGACGTTTTGCGATCTCAGCAAACAATTTGCGTGCGCTGGGGCCCCATGAACCTAAAGTTTCTACGCCAAACGGTACAAAATCGTACTCTTTGCCGAGACCCTTATATTTATTACGTTTTAAAAATTCGGCATTTTCAGCCGCAGCGGCCCCCTTAAACGTAGTTCGTTGGAGATGGGACGGTGCCAGGGTGTCTACGCAAGTAGCATCCCATACCAACATCCGTCCCAAGCTCCAAGGAACCAAAGACACACCACACCATCAGGTCTCTTACCATCCTCTAATAATACCAGAAGGCTCAAGAAGAGAAGGTACGTTGATCGTGGCAAGAGACCTGCGGATTATGTCGTTAAGCATCGCATGTCTGGAAATACGGCCTGCGCTTTTTTGACAACTTAGTCTGTGGTGTCCCAGTCGGTCCACGTCTGTGCCAACAGCATAAGTGAGGGGTACATACCGCGACCCCGAGTCTCAGGCCGGTTGCGAGCCTAAAGGAGGCCGGATCCAGAAAAGTAACAGTACTAGCCGAAGGATGGGCATGCAGCCAGTAACCAGCTTCCCGGGTTCCGACCGCCAAAAGTCTCGCACGATAAATTAAAATATTCTTTATATATATAAAACATCAGCCAAAGAAAAAATGTTATGTACTCTATGTACCTAATGTACAATAATGTATAATATAGGTAACAAATCTCGTTACTTCAAAGATTTACACTCTTTTACTCCTATCTGTGTAAAATTCTCAACGCTAATTAAAACGACTGGAGTAAGAGCGTAAGTGTAATTAATGGGCATTTTAATTGTAACTACATTACCCTCACTCGAGGCGTTGACACAAGACGAAGTGTCTGCCTCAGTGATTTAAAAAAAATGCGAGTTCTTTTGATTGCAAACATTTTGTATTTTCTTTCTGTTAATTACTCCCACGCAAGATTAAAAATGAACCACAAACTCGTCAATGACTACTTGAAACACAGAACTAATTTAATCCAAACGGAACTAGAAGAATCCCTTGGTGGTAAATTGCATCTCAGTAGTAAAGAACAACTCGCCAACGATATCATCATGCGCTTGAAGAAGAAAGAGTTAGACAATTTCTTTGATAATCCGGAATCTTTCCAATTTTCGCGGCCCTATTTCACATACAGAGAGCATATGAAGCAATCTGAATTGTATCAATTGATACGTAAAATGCCAAAAGCGGCAGCATTACATGTCCATAGCTCATCCATTATCAGCGCAGATGAATTGGTAAAACTGACTTATGAGGACCACTTATATGCCTGTCTCACAGAAGACTATTTAAAATTCCAGTTCTCTAATATTGATCCAATAGAACCTTGCCCGGTTGAGTGGAAACTTTTGAGGACACTCAGATTCGCTTCCAATAATGTTACTCAATTTGATGAAAAACTAAAAAATCGCTTTGCTTTAGGTCCAGAAGACGACGTGGGATTCAATGTGAACGCAGCATGGAAAATATTCAATAAAGCTTTTAGTGTTGTTAAATCGTTGATAAACTATCGCCCAATACGAGAAAAAATGTTTTACCAAGCTTTGCAAGATTTTTACGATGACAACGTTATGTACATAGAAGTACGAAGTGGTTTATCGAATTTATACGAACTCAATGGTACTCGGCATGGTGAATTATATTTGGCAACTCTGTACAATGAAATAGCTAGAAAATTTATTAAAGCCAATCCAGATTTCAGTGGCATAAAGATTATTGTCACAAAAACCCGTTCATCAACTGTGGAACAAGTGCGAGATGTATTAAATAGGGCTCGTCAATTGAAGAAAATCATGCCAGACGTTTTCGCCGGTTTCGATCTTGTTAGCCAAGAAGACTTAGGGAAACCTTTAAAAGATTTCTTGCCGGTTCTTTTGGAAGCGAAGGGCGAGATAGACTATTACTTCCACGGAGGTGAGACCAATTGGTTTGGAATGCCGACGGACGAGAATCTTTTTGATGCGATATTGCTGGGATCTAAAAGGATAGGTCACGGGTATGCCCTGATAAAGCACCCAGCGCTTATCAAAGCCATCCACCGGAACGATATAGCTATAGAAGTGAACGTGATATCAAACTCTGTGTTGTCCCTGGTCCAGGACCTGCGGAACCACCCGCTGGCGACGTACCTGGCGCTGGGGCTACCCGTGGTGCTGTCCAGCGACGACCCCGGCGTGTGGGGCGCCACGCCGCTCTCCGACGACTTCTACGTGGCCTTCGTGGCCATCGCCAGCAAACACGCCGACTTGAGGATGCTCAAGCAGCTCGCCATCAATTCTATAAGATACAGTGCGTCAGATGAGAAGGGAAAGAAGAAATTGTTTCGGTCGTTTGAGAAAAGCTGGAAGAATTTCATTGATTGCGTGGTTAGTTAGTTAGTTACTGGGGGACTACCACGATCTTCTAATGTGATTCAGTCTAGGACCTAAACTATCAGTGCCATAGAATAGGTAACTGTCAAAAATTCACAAGGTGAACCTAAACTGAATCTCATTTAAGAGTATAGGTAGGCCGCGAGCTACTAAACTAAGCTAGGAACTATCGGCTATAAACACGAGCAAAAGATACGTACGCCCGTGTAAAAAAAGAGACACGGCGATACTCGCCCGGCGGTGAGTGCGTATCTTTTGTTGGCGGTGAGGGCCTATTAGTTTAACCGCACCTTAACAAGTTACAAGCTTTCGAGAACCGGGCCCTTATGGTAGCCCCTGATTGCAATACATTTTAGCGGAATATATTTACGCTTAAGGTTCACTTTTTTACTCTCCACTCTCCAGAGAAGCCAAAACCATAAGGACTGCGCTTATTTTATGTAGTGATAGATGGCAATACTTAATGTGTAATTACTAAAAATACCATCTGTTTAAGGGTCCATCAGTATCAAACCTAACTTCTTTTCTATAAAAGGTAACGAAACCATTATTGGATTAGCTAAGAAATGTGGATAGCTATTAAACTGTAAAACAAAACGCACAAGCATCAACAAAAAAAATCCTGTCCAGTGGTCACCCGAATTGGTAATTTTTTGCAATTGTCTGATTTTATACAAGCAAGAATTTGACCCCATGTTTTAATGGGCAAAACTTGGAAATTAATTATCAAAAGAAAACTGGTGGTGCTTTTGCTTTAGCACTTCTGCCGCCATGAAGTATATCGTCGCTTTTTAATTAAAAGTTGCAGAAATCACCATGTCGAATTATGGAGTCATGGAATGACTATGATGAATCACATCAATTAATGCTGCTCAGCAACACAACATTGATTCAGATTAATTTATTTCTCAATCTTAATTACATAGTTTTCATTACAGAAGAATAACAAAAATATGACCACACATTGAGATCGTCAGAATACAAACAGGTATTTAATTTTACAGCAGAATCATTATTATATTATTGTTTTTTTATTATCATCATCAACATCAGCCTATCTTAGTCCACTGTTGGTCGTAGGCGTATCTTATTAACTATGCGTATTGACGCATTAGGAGGTAAATGTCTATAATCGCCACGCAGGGCAAGCAAAATTGTCGCACCTGTGAAATAGGGGCTAGGCTGGGCAAGTGGATTGGCGATCGCATTAGTAGGTAGGTAATAGTACATTACGATACAAGTGCGAAAAACATGAAACAAACGAGTGGCGATAAATTAAAACACGACCGAAGGGAGTGTTTTAAATCGACACGAGTTACGAATTTCGTTTTTTCACGTGTCTCGTACGACGTTTTTTAGTACAGATGGCCATCCGAAGTTTTGGACCTGACATAAAATGAGCCACTTCTCGCACTAGCGCGTAAAAAAAACACCACCTGTACTAAAAAAATCATTTCAAGACTGTTCATATTTAAATTGTCATTTCCTTACTGAACTATTTTTTACCACCTCTGTGTGAATGGTTCAGCAAATCGTATCGTAGCTGGGCTTTCAAAAGGTTACGGACATACCTAATATTGAACTTAGGATTGAAGATAGGTATATATAAGCACCCGGGCATTTCTCCGAGCGTTTCAACCGCCGTGACTTCGGTGGCAGCCTTATCACACGAATCCCGTGAGAGATGCAAGAACTTTTGGATACATTGGTAGTTATCCACGCCGTAATCGGCGACGGCGACCCTACTTGCGAGCGTGAGCCCTAATGTGGCTTGCGAAGCTGAACTTACTCTTAAACACCCGATCACATGGAACACAGTAAAGTTCACCAGAGCTATTATAGGTGTAGTTATATGTGGGCTTGGGGCAAGATTTTCGAGCTTGACGTTTAGCGTCCAGTTCAGTAAGACGGGTCTCCTCAAAATGATTAACTCGCGTCTTGACAAGCGAACGCCATTCGGGACGTAGACGTAGTTGACAACTACCAAGATATCCAAAAATATCGAAAATCGGGTAATAATGTTCCCACCGAAGCCACGGCGGTTGAAACGCTCGGAGAAATGCCCACCTAATATGTATAATTGTCCTCGAACATATTTCCGGTAAATTATTCTATGAGTACAGCCAAAGACAAAATAAGGTGTATACAAAAATGTTCAAAAATATGTTCCAATGCACTCTAATTCTGTGTAATTAGAACGTCGTAACATATTTATGAGCGGATTCTTTCGATACTTATTTTTGCACTTGACTGTACAATGTGTACAGAACCCTTCACATCATTAATAATGAGCAATTGTTGGCGAAAATGAACTATTTTCATACTAATTGGATATTGTATGTAAGTCATTTAAAATTAGTAGGCAAATAGCTTACCCTCGCTGACCGTTGATAATGAGCTTAGCCGTTATGGCAGGTGATTATTAAAATTACTATATCTGTAATAAGTTTACTAATTTGCATTAAAATATATTATATTAATAATTGAGAAGGATTTTGAATGTTATGGCTAAAATATAATGAGATCACCTTCTATTAGTACCTATACCTATTAAATACGAAGTCATAATTAAGAGCGACAGTTACGTACGTACTTAAAAACTATGATTTTAAACTGTGTGCTCCCTTATATGGCATAACATTATTATCTACTATATTAATGGCATTTAAGACAGGAAATGTTAATTCAGAAAATGATTATAAATATAACTTAGTAATAAAGATGTGTAAGTCTTTTTGCATGTAATAATTTCACAAATTGGTCGATCGGTTAAAATATTGTACGGTCGGCTCTAATAATATGTACCTATACGATTTTGATCCTTATGCCTTTGACATACGTTCCAAAATGTATACATATTATTAGACGTGACTTTACATAGTTAAGGCCTTAATAAAAAAAATCACGTTCGAGCCAATTGTGTTATGAATTATGAAAGGTAGTCATACTCATACTATAAATATTGGATGTCATATAGGTACCAAAAAAAACGACCAATATCACCAACGTCCGAGGTGAGAATCGAACCCACGTGCTCAGTTTTCGCTGTTGTGTAGTCATACTAATTATAGTGTATAAGAGGTCAAACAACCTTTAAAAAGCAAGGCAGTAAAAAGCAGGCGTCAAAGGGCGTTTTCACAAACCGTTGTTGAAATCACCTTGTTATTTAATTCGTTCAAGTTTGGGCTTTTTCTACTCAGGATCGCGAGCTCTTTCAATTGTAATAGGAGAAAAAAAATGTTTTTTCCATTACGATACCGTTTTTTCATAGATGTTCAAAGGCGGTAGCGTAATGGAAGGAATGAAAACTGTATGAAAATTATGGGACATATTTTTATTCCTAACAAAATCGAATGAGCTCGTGATTCTGGGTCGAATAAGCCTTAACTTGACCAAATTAAAATAACAAGGTGATTTCAACAACGGTTTCTGAAAACGCCCCAAAATAAAAATAAAATATGGGTGCGTATTGTTAATCACACATGGATAATTTGAATTTAAAGCCTTTTTTCACAGCTAAAAGTTGTTACACAAAATTCAACTTCGTGTAACAAAAGTTTTTATTAAAGGCTTTAACTATACCTACACAATTATTTTGCTACTGCCCCAAATCGTAATTAAATGGGACTTGGATTGTGAAAAATGTAAAGCGCCTGAATAAGTTTTATTGCAATGAATAATTGTCAATATTTTGCTCGCTCGCTTATTCTATTTATCGTCAACTGTTATGACCCTATGTTTATATTCAAAACTATGTTAATTTAATGATTTTTGAGAAGATTCGTTTTTTATATCTAGGTACTGTAGGTATCCGGCCTACTGTAGGTATAAAGAAAATACTGACATGACTCTATTTCTATATAAAATAAGAATGATGACATGTGACAAAAGCTACATGAAGCATGTCAGAGGATAAGGGTAAATCCCATGTACCCATGTGTAAGTGTAAGTTTTACATTACATATAGACAGTTATCATTTTGATATGTAGATGTAACAACAGTAAAATTTGCACAATTAATAAATAAACCGCGTTAAATTAGTTACATAACACTCTTGCTTGTCCACAAAACAAGTTCGCTTTGAGGTTGTGCTATCGGACGATAGATGTCGCGATCTGTCGTTCTTGAATATCGACTGTGGCTAGCGGCGCCATCTCTTGTCCAGTAGAAGCACCAACATTGTGCCGGCTTATAATATTGTTTTGTATGGTTTGTGATATTATTAAGTAGGGAATACCTACCTAAGATAATAATTATGCAAATTATTGGACACCTACATGACTGGATAAAACAAAAATCAGACTTTTGTTTGGCTAAATATAGTATGTATTAAGTACATACCTACACTTACGAGTACCTAACCTACTATTATCAAATGTGTAATATTATATTACAGCTAAAATAATTTCTGCTAAGCCATAATCAGTATCACAAGTAAAACTCCAAATCCAGCAAAACTAGGGTCCCCATTCATTCACCGGTCCCCCACAATCATTCGGTCAATTTGACAATTGCCTGCCCCTGTTTTGGTAATATTTGGCCCGGCCGGACCAAACAAATTCATCTAAGTGGTTCGGACCCCAAAATTTTCAATTGAATAATGGTACTGCTTAATATCTGCGCCATTAATAAAAGTAGAGTGGTAGGAAACGATACTGCTTTCATTTGTGATGGGGGTCTACCTAAATTAGATTTCGTTCAATTTTGTAAAGGAAGGAATTGCCAGCCTCCGTAGCGTAGTTGGTAGTGACCCTGCCTACGAAGCTGGAGGTTCCAGGTTCGAATCCCGGCGAGGGCATTATTTGTGTATTTATTTATCACAAATATTTGTTCCTTGGTCATGGCAGTCTATGTATTTAAGTATCTATATGTATCTATCTATTATACAGTGTGTTACCATGACCCAGGCTTTTACGAAAATGGGTAATAATACGCATTACTGGCAATCGTTTTCAAGTATTAAGAGTTGACAAATATTTAAATTAACTGTACAATTATTTTTATTTCGTTCGAACGATCAATGCAACGCGTGTACTGCTTAGTTGTCAAACGTTGCGAGTGGCTGCGATCTGTCATTGTCAAGTGCCAATTAACGATTTATTTTGAAGTACATTGCTTCTCAATTAACTTTTCTTAGAAAGATAATTACTTTTAAAATTAGGATTTTTAAACAAATAATGCACATGGTTTGGCTAAGAATCTGCATCTCAATCCTCGGTTCAAATAAAAGCCTGCATCATGTTAACACACTGTATATATCGTCGCTTGGTACCCACATCCCAAGCCTTAATTGAGCTTACCGTGGGACTAAGTCGATTTGTGTAAGATGTCCCAAGATATTTATTATTTATTTATTCATTTCAAAATTCTTAGACACGAACGGCGCCCTACCCCCTTATTCATATTATATATTTCATAAGTTAGCAAGCCGTCGCTAAGTATTGGTTGTCCCTTTCGATGTCTTTAATATGTCTATAAGACCGAAAGGGACAAACAATACTTAGTGGCTTGTTAAGTTAGGAGACGTTTGTAGGCATGTACTCATATCTAGACATCATCAATCTGACTTAAGCTTTGCCGTGTGGTGACGGCAGTAAGAATACATTTGTCACCACCCCAACTCCTCCTGCGGGTGTCGTAAGAGTCGACTAAGGGATTGATTGTCACTGACCACTATTTGATAAAAGATTGATGATGGGCAGCAGCGTCATCATAGTGGACACATTACTGCGATCGCCAATCAATCCGCTTGCCTAGCGTGGCGATTATAGGCATTTACCTCCTAATGCGTTTATACGCATAGTTAATAGGAGAGGCCTATGTCCAGCAGTGGACTATCATAGGCTGATGATGATGATGATGACTTAAGCTTTAACGTATTGAGTTTGGTTGCTTTAAGCATTGTCAAAAAATCAAAGTTGGTCGTTTTCTGCACAACTATGGTTCACTTACGCTTGCGTCTTATGTAGGGTTGCCATCTCTAATAAATATTTAAAAATATTTTTCCTAACTAGTGCGGGAAAGCAAACTTAGCGCACGCTTCGCGTGCATTGATTTCTCTTTTTAAGGCACTTGTTATGAAACAAGTCGTTCGATACACGTGTAAAAATTTCTTTTATCTCGGGTGATTGTCGCCCTCGTTTCACTCTGGCTCCAACTTTCAGCCTCGTCGAAAAAAAAAATTTTGCCCTTGTATCTAAATGTACTGTTTCCTGACTAGTGCGGAAAAGTACGTTTCTTTAAAAATATAAGCGTAAATTTCTTTTTTTAAGCCACTTGTTATGAAAAAAGTCGTTCGATACACGTGTAAAAACTTATTTTTAATAATTTTTTTTTTGCACTTGCTTCGAAATTACTATCATTTCCAGTCCCACAGATATTTGACAGGCTTCCTCAAAGTAAGTACCTACCTTAGGTAGGCCTCTTTACTCCGCCATTAATATCCTCGGTAGTCCACAGGTGGCGGTGCGATCAAAGGGCGGCCTCCTTTGTGGCACTTCCGCAGATCCAATATTTACATGCTATAAGTATAAGGGTTAAAATGGATGTTAATGTGGTGGGATTATTTTGTTTTAGTTGTTTACTGGTGACGATATATTATGGCACTGCAAGTTTGTTAATTCCATAGAGATTGTCAAAGATTTATATCATTCCACGGTACCAATATTTTATTTTATAGCATCTTCACAGATGGATTAATGTATTGGTATTATTTAGTAATATAATTATATTCTAGTTATAAATAGGGGTCTTCCGAACTATGGGTGAAAAACTATAACAAAATTCTGGGATAGTACAATGGTACCGCGTAACTACCAAAGCAGATAGAGTTCAAATATCAAACAATTGACACTCAAATTGATCCTAATTGAATTTGTTAGTTACGCGGTATTGCACTATCCCCGACGATATGGGAACGCTTTAGCCAAGAAAAATACGAATATTACTGAAAAATCTGTATTAAATTTTATTCCCTATCTCGGAATCTACAACTTACAATGTGTGAGTGTGTAGATAATTAGATATGTATATTTTATGGATGTATGTGCTATGTCTTGTGAGGACCCTGGTGTTTTCCATATTCCTCTACGGTGCAGAGACATGGACGCTCAAAAAAGTTGACCGGGCGCGAATTGGCGCATTTGAGATGTGGTGCTGGCGGAGAATGTTGCGGGTAACATAGCCATAACCCCAAGCACCAATGTGTTCATTTTACAGGAAGTGGGAGTCACCTATCAGACTATCGACGTTTGCCTTCGTAGGATCTTCGAATTCTTTGGAGACGTAGCAAGGAATAAATGCGATAACCTGGGAAAACTCCTGGTGATAGGGAAAATACAAGGCAAGCGACCAAGAGGTAGAAGTCAGTGGACAGATCAGATCCGCGATACCACCAATACAAACTTCCACGAAGCAATACACACTGCCTCAGACCGTCAGAAGTGGAAAGAGATCGTCCGGAAAATTATTCATAGAGGTCACGACCCTCAGCAATGAGGAGTACGACACAAAGGAGGAGTGCTATGTCAAGTCCAATTGAGAAGTTTTGTTAAACTTTTGCACCCATAGTTCCGACCCCTAGTTATCAAACACCTATCTGAATATTTATCATCATGTTACTACATGTTCACATGTATAGAGCACCTTCACAGCTCACATATTACTCGTCAAACTTCGGAAGTGGACCGTTAGACACCATATGGTGGTAAAATGAGCGAAAACCGCAAATTGTACGCATGCGCGGTCGCGGCAATTACTAATTACCTTGTATTGTTGTAAAAAGTTTCTTGTTATGTTTAGGGTACCGTGGGACTTACGAGAACCGCAAAGTCTCAGTAGGGCTACCTATTCCGTGCGCTAGTAGAAAACGAAATAGTACCTACATTTCGATACAAGTGCATAAAAAAATTTTTTCGACGAGGGTGAAAGTTGGAGCCCAAGTGAAACGAGGGCAATCACCCGAGTTAAAAAGAAGTTTTTACATGTGTATCGAATGACTTTTTTCATAACAAGTGCCTTTATAAAGAGAAATTTACGCACGCGAAGCACTAGTTAAAAAAATGTAAACAAACTTACAATCTTGGTCTTATCAAGTTATCCCACCTCCGACGTTGGAAAACTTCGGTTTATTTTTCTTTGGTATATATATGACATTTAATAGGTATCTAAATTTACATAACAGTGTTACTGCTTAAAAAATACAACTCAATAAATAATTCATAAAAACAATTTGAAGGGTCCTCTGAAAGAACATGTTTAGTTCTTCTAAAAGTCCGGACAAATTTGCACCATAATCTATTATAAGTAAGGTTTATTTTCCTTCTGAAATTTGAATTGACTAGACATGTTATTTCCGTGGACCCTTCATTTAAATTCTTCTTCTTCTGCCTGCCTTACTTGGGGTCGGCCCTTCTAATCATGCGTCGCCAGGCCGCTCGGTCCTGGGTCGTCTCTGGTGTTAGTTTTCTATCTCTAAGGTCTTTTCTAACAACTGCCATC
The DNA here is from genome assembly GCA_025490895.1 of Thaumatotibia leucotreta. NCBI lineage: Eukaryota > Metazoa > Arthropoda > Insecta > Lepidoptera > Tortricidae > Thaumatotibia > Thaumatotibia leucotreta. Next base: position 5,421 of record JALPQI010015097.1, on the reverse strand, counting down.
CAGGTTATCCATGCCATCCTTCATTTAAATTGTTCCCCAAAAAAATCAATCCACGGAGATAGTGACAAATGTATTCTTACTGCCGTCACCACGCGACAGGGAGTCAGATTTCTGGCAAATAACAGATATATTATTGATTTAAACTTTCACGATTATCGCTTAAACGCTTTACGCGATTAAGACCAGTTTGTCTTTAAAATATAAATAACAAATATTATTGATTCAGTGTGGTCGAATTATCACGGAACCCTTCTTTCCCGTGGTCTTCACATTCATTGTAATATTAAGATCGCGTGTCAGGGATTTTTTGTATTCTTCCGACCTAAGGGCGTTTTTTACGGTGCTACGGGGTGATTATTGTGAATTAGTAATCGAATTAGCTTGGCGGATGTATATTCTTGCTGGGAATTATGCCAATGGGTCCTCGACGCAAACTAGTGTCATAATTATTAGCCATGCGAAACTACTCTGTCGCTTTAAGGTGTCTTAACATTAGGTAACAGACTGATGTGGTGTAGCTGTGTGGTGACGGCAGTAGGAATCCATTTGTCACCACCCCAACTTTTTCTGTGGTTTTCGTAGTGTCACTAAAACTTAATAATAAAAAATATTTTATTTTATACACGTTTTATATTGCTTTTAGATATTTTTACATTTTTTACATTGTATTTTAATTCTACATGGGTGTATACCTGTAAATAAAAAAACTTTATTATTATTATTATGTTTGTATCTCCTTGGGAATCACGGGCTCACAAATCCCGGTTTTTTGATAGGCTTGCGCGGGGATACAGATCCAACACGTAGAGGCCCTTTGGAGAAATTTGCTGTGTTGTACACCTGCTGCAACCCATTCACGGGCACATCAATAGATATCCGTAAACCGGTCCCAACAGGCGTATAGAGACTATTGAGATGTAATGGAAAAGACTAATGGGCTATGGTGATGGAGGATGGATGGATCAGAAATGGAGCTATAGAAAAGAGGTCCGGACACCTGCCATAACAATGATTTCTCTTTGCTATCGAGGCAGGCGGTGACTCGCCGCCGACTAGATGGGCCCCCGTAAATGCCGTCACAAGAGACAGCCAGGGGCTTATTATTATTTTTGTATCTCTTTTTCATCACGGGCCTATAAATCCCGGTCTTTTGATAGGCTTGCGCGGGGATACAGATCCAACACGTAGAGGCCCTTTGGAGAAATTTGCTGTGTTTTACACCTGCTGCAACCCATTCACGGGCACAAAAATAGATATCCGTGAACCGGTCCCAGCAGGCGTATAGAGACTATTGAGAAGGAATGGAAAAGACTAATGGGCTATGGTGATGGAGGATGGATGGATCAGAAATGGAGCTATAGAAAAGAGGTCCGGACACCTGCCATAACAATGATTTCTTTTGCTATCGAGGCAGGCGGTGACTCGCCGCCGACTAGATGGGCCCCCGTAAATGCCGTCACAAGAGACAGCCAGGGGCAACACCGGTGTAGGCGGCTCAGGAGTGTAGAGAGGTGTACACCGCTTTCTGCGCAGTGGCTTGACAGCCACTGCACCAACTCGCGACTTACGCAAATTTACACTTCCACCCCTAGAGCATATAGCTCTGACGACTCCTCTCTGGACGGCCAGTTAAGGCAAGCCAGAGCTGAGAGTCCTACGGGTCCCCTTGGGGTTCCACTCCGACCGACGAAGACACGCCGGAGGCGGGGACCCTGACCGACTCTCGGGAGCACTCGGGTCCGTGGGGTCGTTACTCCCCAACAGCTCGCCACAGGCTGCCCTGCGGCCTTATTATTATTATTATTATTAATTTATTGATGATCGATGATGGGCAGCACCGCTATAAAGTCATCATAACATTACTGCGATCGCTAAATATAGTACGGTCAAATCGTACATAATTTTACCCTAAACTCGCAAATCAAGTAGTATCGCTGCATTTTTGGTATGTTATTTAGACACCACAGGGCAGTATAAATAAAACCACATTTTGCAAGCAAAAAAAAGTTGTGCTAGCTGGATAGTACGTGAAAAACTGCGAAATTTATGGCCATTTTTTAGTTTCTGATTTTTATTTAAAAAATCTTACATTTTTTGATGTCATATGTTATTGAACGTTTAAAGACTAATAAATTTCCAACAAATTGAGCCAACATGCATTACCGTAGGTCTTATAGTTTCAGAGATTCGAGACTTTAAAAAGTACTCCTTTTTGTAAACTAGATGAAATTTTGTGTTTTGCTAACGTTTTCGGCTTAATATCGCCTCACCTAATTATGCCACGAAAAACATGCCATAATGACCTTATAGCGCACTTAATATTCATTAATTTAAGTGTAAAATTAGGTCAGTGAACTTTGCAGTTGAAAGTATAAACGCGAAATTCATAAGGCAGGAGGCCCGCTATCTAAGTTTTTCATACAATTCGCAAGTCGAGTTGCAAAGCTGCAATTTTGTTATATTATAAAGGCCTTATAGATATATACGAAAATGCATATTAAAAGAAAAACAAAATAATAGTTTGGGCATAGGACGTAAAAAACGGAAAAAAAAATAGGACTTTTTTTAGTTTTTGACGTTTAACTAAAAATCTATTATCTTTTTGATACTAATTGCTATAAAACTAAGAAAGAACATTAAATTTGAAAGGATTTGAGCTACGTTGCATCACCGTAAGCTATATATATTTTGAGATACGACATTTCATAAAGTGCCCTTTTATCAAAAATTAAACAAATTTTAGGTTACGTTAAAGCTATTCACTAAATATTGGCAAAACGTTCGAGCTAAGAAAAAAAAAGTAATTGTAAATAACAACTACATTAAATTTGGAACAAATTGAGCCGATAACAATTACTGTAAGTCTTATAGTTGGGGGTATACGAGGCTTCAAAACATGCATTTATTTTCTTAACTTAATGAAGGGCACATTTTGAAATGTCGTATCTCTAAATCTATATAATTTAGGGTAATGCAAGGTAGCTCAAATCCTTTCAAATTTAATATTCTTTTTAAGTTTTGTAGCAAGTAGTATCAAAAAGATAATAGTTTCTTAATTAAACGTCAAAAAGTAAAAGAAGTCCAATAATTTTTCAGTTTTTTTCGTCTTATGCCGAAATTGTTTTTTTTGTATTTCTTGTAATATACATTTTTGTACGTCCTTATAGGGCCTATATATAATATACTAAAATTGCAGCTTTGCAACACGACTTGCGATTTGTATGAAAAACTTAGATAGCGGGCCTACTGCCTTTTGAATTACGCGTTTTTATTTTCAATTACAAAGTTTGCTGACATGATTTTACCCTTTAACGAAAGAATATTAAGTGCGCTATAAGGTAATTATTGCATGTTTTTCGTAGCATAATTAGGTGAGGCGATATTAAGCGGAAATCGGGTTAGGAAAACTCAAAATAGCGTTAGTTTACAAAAAAGAGTACTTTTAAGAAGTCGCAAATCTCTAAAACTATAAGACCTACGGTAATACATGTTAGCTCAACTTGTTGGAAATGTATTAATCTTTAAACGCTTCCTAACATATAATGTCAAAAAACGTAAGGTTTTTTTAATAAAAATCAGAAACTGAAAAATGACCGTAAATTTCGCAGTTTTTCACGTACTACGTAACTAGCACAACTTTTTTTTGCTTGCAAAATGTGGTTTTATAGTGCCCTATGGTGTCTAAACAACATACCAAAAATGCAGCTTTACTACATGTTTTGCGAGTTTAATATACGATTTGACCGTACTAATACGCTTGTTCAGCGTGGCGATTATGGGAATTTACTTTCTAATGCGTCCATCCATATGTATGTCGTCGTTTGATCACACAAACCCTAATGGACATTACCTTGTGACTAGGTTTTGTTGGTTGTTCCATGATATTCATTGTAATAATATAATTTTCCTTGGGAATCATTTGCATACAAAAATCCCGCTTTTTCAAGGCTTGCGTGGAGATCATACACAGATCCAACACGTAGAGGCCCTTTGGAGAAATTTTGGACCCTGACAGACTCGGGTCCGTGGGGTCGTTACTGCCCACAACACAACAGCTCGCCACAAACTGCCATGGAATTTATCATATATTTTTTCATCACACTTGCTGTCTAACCGCGCCATTGTTTGCATGCATCGCGGGAGTAATAGAAAATATATTTCGTCTTACAACTTTTTTTTGTCCGCAAGTGTGATGAAAAACATGAACTCGAGTCATTAAAAGCCATCGGCGGCGTCGGGCTTCTAACACTCTCGTTAGTAATACCGTACTTACCTCCCTAGATGCACAATTATTACTATTATTTATTTACAAGTATTTAGTAGTACTATTATTATTTATTTATTCTACCGGTACTTAGAGCTACGAGTACGCACTAGTAGAAGGCCCAGATAGGACCTTTTGGTGTCTCGATCATCCGCCATTCTTTCTACAATTATGATACCTATACCTTATCGAGGTATGTCATTTGTTTGTGACTGACGTGATTGTAATACGTATGTCTTAAGCCTTAAACAATTGTAATGACACCCCAGAAAGCCACAGGAGACATCGTGACATTTGTGGCGAACCATAAACCTGACCTATTAATTCCAACAGAATTAGGGCAAAAAGAAAACAATACAAATGACAAGAATAATTGTAAGCAACTGACGTCTGTCGCACGAAGACAGTTGGAGAGGTTTTTATGTTAATTTATAGAAATTATCTGCGACATATTAAGGACATTGTAGGGGTGTGCAATGTGCATATTGTGCATGTTTCTTTGTTCCGTTTTAGCTCTACAATAGTCACTTTTAATTTTCTTTAAAATCAAAAAGCCGGATATAATTAAATTCCAAAAAGGTCTGACATTTAGAGTTTAGACCTAAAAGCCGTGGGCCGGAGTTTTTCTATTTCATGTCCGATTAAGATTTCTTAAATTATAAAAAAAAAAACAGGGACTGACAGTTACTTTGCTTGGAAGAGTTTATGTGGTCTCAATACTACGAGGATAATAAACATACGAATCCCAGAATGCGTATGCGTATCTATTTTACTAAGTCTGTGTTATTTGCCTAGTAACGCGGCGATATATCTACATAATTATGTTTACATACTTACCGGTATATGACTAAATACTATACCTACATAATTACATATAGGTACATGGGATGAGCCAGGAACTTAACAAAATTTAACCTTTTCCGTGGGCAAGGTGACGGTGGTCGATAAAACCGTCGATTGCAAAAAAATATACATACATAGTACCTAGTTACTTACATGCTTTAATGACAACGAAATTGTATACCACATTATAGGAATCCACATAATCCATAGATGCAAAATAAATCATACCCCATTTACGTGTATAGCCTAGCCAATTCATTCTCAGTTGTCTTAATTAGTAAACAACTTTCGGACATTCAAATACACTTTTTTTG
>JALPQI010015096.1:0-25457 GCA_025490895.1 Thaumatotibia leucotreta | reverse complement strand
GCTACCAAGTAGGTTACAAAGGCTAACAAATATTTGAAACAAAAGACACGTTTCTAATCAGGGCCAAAAACGGTATACAAAACAAATATAAAAATTGTTCTCAGACTTATGTTTTAAATTAATAATTTTATTTAAAATCGTTAGGTTATTTTTTTAATAAAACTTGTGTTACTCGTAAGAATTTCAAGCTTTTTTATATTTTACTAAATAAGGAATCTCGTTTGTGTTATTCTCAAGTATAAACATCTTTACAATGTATGCTACTTTAGTTGTCTTTGGTTCGAATAGTTACCTACATTATTTGAGTAGAATATTAACAAAAACATTAAATTCCTTAACATAATTATCTATGACAACCATAATTGGTATATACATGTATAATATGTTTTAGATAGATACCTACTTAAACTGAAACCTTATTTATGTATTAGTACGAAAGGCAATCAAGTTAGCATTTGTCACAGTACGTTTAAAGCTTAACAGTATGACATAGTGAGATTTCTCATTTAGTAATACATCAAAAATAACTTAAATTTCTTTAACATATTAACTTTGTGAATAATTAAATATTGGTTACCAAAATGAAAATTTTCTCATAAAGTTTTGGGATTTAAGAGTTACTCACAGAAATGATTGTAATACAATAAGATGTCCCAAGTTGGTTTGATTGATCCAAAGTTTTTAAATACGAACTTCAAATTTGATAAAATCTTTGACTTCTTAAATATAACTTCAAAACGAGGATATTAAGTAAAGAGCAGGTAAAATAAATAAATAAAATATGACATATAAATAAATAGTGTTTTTCTCAACCAAGCCATGAAAAAAATCCCCAAAACCATGCTTCATAGTTAAACATTGTCACATATTCCTTCCCCTGTGTAACTGCGTACCTAACTATAAAAAAATACAAGATAAAAAAATATAATATCATAATGCACCAAACAACAAGACTTTGCATTGTTGCGTTGCAACTGGTGTGAGTATATATTTTGAAAGGGCTGAATGACATGAAGCCTGTACCACAATTTATATGATATAAAATCGGGACTTTGCGGGCCTAAAATCCATTAACAGCCTCTTCACCTAGACTCGTTTTATACTTCATACTTTGCAGCCATAATATACGGCATATTATAAGGAACCTAACATCTATAAAAATATCATTGTATTATAAGGAACATAATATTAACGACTAATTAGCGCGCGATAAGCCGCCTCAGCTCTCGTAGGGACCGTAACAACCTGTATACCTACTGCGAACTTCGGAATTCACAAATTTCGGGCATCTGTCTTTCTCACTCCAATTACGTCTTCATTGACGAGTTCTAATATACGGCTTTATTAACTAGTTTGTGACAATCACGGCCATTTTACATGTATACATCGAATAATTACGAACTCTGTACAGACTAAAAAGAACGTATAACAGTAACACGTATTTATAGATTAGTGCCGTGAAAGAAAAGTAGTAAAGTGATGCTAAGGTAAAATTACGTATACGACAGTTTTATCCAAATAAAACGTTATACGATGTTTTAGACTAGAGTCAGATCCAATGTTGTGGTACCGATACTATCCTAAAAGAACGTATTGAAGGTAATACGTCTTTTTTGCTTTGTATTTGTCTAATACGTTCTTTTAGGCTAGACACTGTGAATAATATTAGGTTCTTGTTAAAGGTTAAAAAGACGTATAGCTAGCATATACGTCCTTTTAGCTTTGAATAGGTCAAAAGTCGCCTTTTAGAATAGGAACCCTTGCAAAATTGATGTGTATACGGCTTTTTTAACTACTTTATCTCGAGAACTAAGCCTTCTAGAAGAAAATGGACCAGATAGGTCGATGCGGCTTAATCTGGACATTACGAATATCTCAAAAAGTCAATTTTGCCAAAATGTCAAAAGACGGCCTTTTAGCTTATGACGGCAGAATTGCCCGTAAGCGCCACTCTGGGCAAACGGGTTGAATATCGTAGTAGTGTGTCTAATATGATGACGTTGCTGACCATCATCAATCTTCAACAAATAATTGGTTGGTGACACATCAATCCGTAGTCGATTCTTGCGACACCCATAGAAAAAGTTGAGTTGTTGACAGATGTATTCTTACTGCCGTCTCCATGCAGCCAGAAGTGTATTTATTACTTTGTCAATTTTAGATAGGGTTAGTTGTGGAACATTGACACAAACGGACACAATGAAACTTTGCGATATCTCGGAAACCTGACCTTAACGGCTAGTTCCATCTATCAAACAAGGACGAGCTTAGGGACCCTCCACAACTCCCCAGGGTGCGAGCGACGATCGCAGAAGGAGCACGTCGCTACATGCTTCAAAGCGAATTGAACCAGGAAAAGTAATTTTTTTTATTTATATTTCGTAATTTTTTGTAAGAATACAGAGAATTGTTTGGTAGTATTTATATTTTTATCGTATTGTATATATATTCAAGTTTATCTTAAGCTAAATACTTTTAAAATTAGTTCAAGTTTTGACCTTGTTTTTTTATTTAGTTTAAAATAATACCCTGGTGTCTCACAATGAAACATTTTTATGTAATGTACAATGAAACAGGTCCATGTTTCGTTGTGTACTGTATAGTTTTATTGTACACCGAACGTGAAATTGCAAAAGGTTACTATTCTATGAGACTGTTTATTTAAACATGTTTCATGTTTAGCACCTCATTATCAACCTATTAAGGCCCACTTGTATAACCTAGGGTTAAACACTGACCAGTAAAATGGTCACTTTAGCTCCTGCTGGTGAATACCTGGTTATTTGGCTAAACCCGGGTGGTAAAAGAGAGTCTAAGTAGTACATTTCTAATATTTTTGGTTGACTAGTATAATTATATTATATATTATATATTTCGTAAAATTATATCGACGCTGGAAAGGAGAAATTAGATAAGCGACACAGTGCGTACTTTACAGGAGAAGCAAAAAACCGCCGAGATTTTCGAAAAAAAATCATTTAAATTAATCAGCAGGCCAAATCAAATAATTGAAGCATTATTTATGGACATAAATATGTTTTCTATGTGATGTTTTAATTATTTAACGTATTCAAGTGTTATTTAATGATTTACAGTCGCTTAAGCAAAATGGTCGGAAAAATTGATTCAGGTAAAATTATCTAACCAACACGTTGTGTAAGAAATAAGGAAGGTAAAAAGGTCCACCCGAGACTTACATAACGAATGTATCCCGTTAAAATTATCTAACTGCCGAAGTGGCTTATTTTATATTCGGGTAAAAATATATAAATGAATAAAATAGCATATAAGAAATATCCACATACTTAAAATGATAAACTATTTTAAACTTCATAGTTAGTCATATTAATTACATGAGTCACATTTCGTGACTAGTAAACGAATTCACTTACACGTGAAAAAAGAAAAACTGTTTTAGGATTTTTTATAACATTATTCCAAAAAGTAGGTAAATAGTAAAAAGGGATATGTGAAGGGGATGGTTCATAAATAAATGTAGGTAAAAATGGATAAACGCCAATAAGTAGTTCAGATATCATAGTCAAGTAATATTGTCTAACCGTCTTCAATTTGAAATTAAGATGAAGGTAAAATTATCCAAACGACATGAGAACATATCATACAGTCAGGTAGAAATAGCTAACCGACAAGTGAAGTTTAGTTGTTACACAGCAAAAATATCCAAGTAAAATTTAACTTGTCATGACGAATAGGTAAAATAATCCAAGATCAATTATGTTGAATTACATTTTATCTAATCTCCAATTTACTAAAAGTTGTCAAAAACCAAGTCGTTTAGTAATAAAAAATGGTCGAAAGTTCTCTAAATCACCAATGGGATAAGCGACACAAATGTTGTCAGATGGATACAAAACCTAGCTCATTCGACGCAGAAAAATTTGCCGATTCTAACGGTGTATATAACTCAATATCTTCAAAAGTGTCGCTTATCCAATTTCTCCTTTCCAGCGTCGATATGCATAGTAATAGTGGTAATAAAACATATTTTTTATCTTTTAAAACATTATGTTCCTACACATTGTATTAATATGTTATTTTAACATTTTTCGGTTGCTTAATGCACCAATGTCATAAAGATTCGTTAATAAATTAATCTTCTCAAGAATTTTACTAAGAACAACCACATAATATATAATAAACTGTTTTACTACTGATTATGTAACTCTGTTTCAATGTTGGTTACCCGTGATATTTTTAGTTTACAATGAAACAGCTCACGGTGTTTCACTGAACACTATTTATTAGTACACATTGAAACAATACACTTTTTTCAAAAACATTTTAAGAATATATACGCAATTTTCAGAACTAGAGCCACTTTATTACATACCATAAATAATTGTGACTAATAGTCTATTTTATGGCAAAATATACGATTTCTAACTTTCAAATTGGCTGAGATAGGACAGTTTAAAAAGTTGAATGTTTCATTGATGGCAATAGTTTAAGTAATATGTTTAACAATAAAACATACGTACACAACAAAACAACATGATATTTATGTTGTCACAAAGTGTATGATATCTATCGTGGAGATGCCCAGGACCCTCCCGCGTTCGCCTGGGTTGCAGTCATACTACGAGGATACAAAAAACATAACTTTTTCTGCAATATGTCGCAGTTATCGACGACATTGTTAAGTTACTATGAAACTTGGGTTGTATACAATGAAACATTCTTTCGGTTTCATATATCTTTCAGTGGTCTTATTAATCATTTAACAAATTAGAATCCTACTAAACTAAAGCTACTCCAGCCTACCGTTATTATTAACTTTCCTTTATTTTGTATTCATTGCAAGCGTACTTATATATATGTTACATATAACACAGTTCCAATGTTGGTTAAGTCTGTTTCATAGTTCATTGGATTTATTATATCTGTTTCAATGTAAAAATTCAGGTGTTTCATTGAATACATGCACGAGGACACAATGAAACAAATCCCATTTTTTGTTTAAAGTTGCATAACACATATACTATTGAAAATAATTAGAAACCAAGAATGCGATTCGATAGCCAACTAAATTGTTTATCTTCGAACACAATATCTCACTCGTAACTTCAAAAACACCAGAGATACAATGGTTTGAAATTTAGTTGTTTCATTGATCCACAACTTACCCTACTCTCACAGCTTGAAGTAAAAGTTTCATGTAAACTTCGCCCGTAAGTAAGGTAAACGCAGGTATTAACGCCCCCCTTAAGGCATTTTTTTAATCAGGCCTAGTTTTTAAGTATACACGTTGTCTCAAAATTTAATTTTCCTATTTTATGTGCTACTATGATAATTAAAAAAGGTAAATAATGAGTTACTCGTCCTTTAATTGAACATTAAGATGTCAAAAATCTATTTCTAAATTACAGAATCGATTTCTGCTATTAACGACCCATAAAAATGGGTGTGAAGGTATCAACGATTTTTAAGCAGCCATTACCGATTGAGTTATACCTACTGATTAGGGTAAGTTAAAGAATAGTACGTTTAATAAAATAACAAAATAAGGTTTTGCACGTGTAAGGAGCGATTTTTTTACAAAATAGGAAATTTACGCACGCGAAGCATGCGCCAAGTTCGTTTTTTCCGCATTATTTAGGAAAAATACATTTTCAGGACAGATGGTTGATGCTCGCACTAGTGCGCAAAGTGGATCATTTCTTGTCAAGTCGAAACATCAGAGGGCCATCTGCACGGAAAAATGTCGTATGATACACGTGCGAAAAGGAAATTCGTAACTCGTGTCGTTTATCGTCACTCGTCTCGAACTTTCTCTTTTCCGCACCAGTATCGTAATGTAGGTACTATTATGTAGGTATATTATTCACATGATTGCAAATTAATTTAATACCTACCTACCAATTTTAACTTGATCTCAGCTGGCTGATAAAATCTATCTCTAAATGATGATTATGAAATTAAACATTGAATAAATTGATGGATTTCATTTAGTTTGATGTTTAACAGTTTTTAATGTGTTCGTTTTGGAAGAGGCTGATCGGGCAACTCTTCCTACCAAAGCCACATGTTTGTTAAAACTTGTATTTTTGTGATTAGTAATTTATGGCATTAATCATTTCCTTAATATTATAACTACCTACTTATTTAGGTACGGTCGGTAATACCTTCTTATGGTTGGTATCAGCGATTTCTATGTGTCGTTGATAGAATATGTAAGAACTAACGTAAAATGTATTACCGATCCATATTAAACAATAACAATATTGTATTTTTATTATCTTTGTCGCTACAAAACACTTTCTGATTACGTGATATTAAAAATTTAGGACCTAAAAGCACTTTTAATGGATAAAACTTCGTCATAAACAATGTCTAAGATAATATCCGTTTTCCAAAAATATTGTATTTTGGTTAACTTTATAACATCAAAAGAAGAAAACCAAGTGCTAATGTGTATGTCGTTAATAGTTTTTTGAAAATTACAATTATTTTGATCTCAATTAATCTATAAACATACTTATGTTTTCATAGAATAATATCGTACGAGAAAGAAAAAACTAAACATGACATTTTAGTCATTACCGACCTATGGGTCGTTGATAGCTGCTGCTACTAAAAATAATGAAGCAATCACCGCCCAAATTTAATTTTATATTTTATATATGATAATGGATGTTATTTGATAAATTGTGATAAAATATCTGTAATTTATAAATAAATGAATATGATTAGCAATAAATGTAGATGTAAAGTAGTCAATTGTTAAAATAAACGTCTTAGACAGATAAGTCGAGTCCTTACTTGAAAGTGCAAGCGCCAGTATGGAATGTCCTTCTTTCTCGGTACTCACAACTTGATTGATGTATTTTTATCTTTTATCGAACTACCACTCAAACTAACTTAACCGTACCCTATACTCAAGAAATAAACGCTTCTGGAAAACAACCTACCTACCCTCACATAAGTTGTGGCAATGAAAAAATACCGAATTACTTATTAGGTCGCTAATACCTTCGGATTTTTGATGGAGCGTTAATAGCTGCGTTTACCTTATATGTGTAAATGTTATATAATATTCTGAGTTTCACTTCCAAGGGATTCGCTTGGAAAGAGTTACAAACTATAAACTTTACTACAAGTTTGTAACCGTGATTGCAACTTTAATTTAAGTTAGGCGAAAGTTAAATGGAATACCTATTTTGGTAAAAAATACACGGTATAAAGTTTTTATTTGTGTCCAGCACAGCCAACATAATAATTTTACTATCGACCAACATAAACCACATTCTGAAACCTTCTCTTTCCATTCTTTCAATATGCCTAGAGAGCGACAGTAACTTATTAATCGGTGGGTTTCATACTATTGTTGAAAATATACAGCCGTGATGGGGTGGAGACTCCCGCTTCTGCTTTGATTTCAAAGGATCCTAGAGAGTTGGCATGCAGGACAGGAATACCTTCGGCCCCACTAGTAAGAGACGGATACACTAATCGCAACAACGAGTGTTTACTGTATTTAAAATATTTGCCATTTTCGTCAAGATATACTGTATTTAGATTTAGGATATTTTGTCAGCCTCCGTAGCCTAGTTGGTAGTGACTCTGCCTACGAAGCTGGAGGTTCCGGGGTCGAATCCCGGCGAGGGCATTATTTGTGTATTTATTTATCACAAATATTTGTTCCTTGGTCATGGTTGTGTATGTATTTAAGTATCTACATGTATCTATCTATTATATATGTCGTCGCTTGGTACCCACATCACAAGCCTTAATTGAGCTTACCGTGGGACTAGGTCGATTTGTGTAAGATGTCCCAAGATATTTATTATTATTTTATTTATTTAGGGTAGGTATACTGAGCATTTCCAACATACTATCTTAAGTAATTTTTAGCAATGGCAAGATGTGTGAGTAGGTAATTGCTCCGTTACAATGGGAGGAAGATGTTGAATGATAATTATTGCTTAACATCAGAACCATTTGAGGTGGATATTGCAAGCGTAGGTATGTTGTTTCTTTTTTTGTACGACGTTGTCGGACGATTCAAAAATGCTTACATATGACTAGGCTTACTCCAATAAAGAATCGTTTAAAAATTCATCTTCCTACCTGCCTTTCTGTTTACTTTATACGTATCATACAGTGTAACTAAGAGCATCAACACAATCTTTAACGCCATGTAATCCCGCCGTTATGCATGGCCGGTGCTTAAGCCAGCTCACGTCACCTATAGATAAACTGCACTCTCTGAAGACACGGCTCGTGCCGTATTTTACGTCACAGTAAACATTACGCAGTAGGAGTAGTGTAAATTATTTGTATTTCTTCTTCTGGATTCGGGGATGTCCTTAAACTGCAGCCAGACCACCAATGGGTAGCAGCATCCTTGTAATTGCGGTGCAGTACACTGCCATCGTCAACCAGTCTGCCAGCGTAGCGTATACCCTTGTGGAAGGCCTTTGTCCATCAGTGGACGTCTCCGCCTATTGTAATGGTCTTTCTACTTCTAATCTCTTTTCACTGCACTGTTCTTTCTTCTTATGCTATCGGTACCTTCCGATTTCCATAGCCCGTCATCCAGTTCTACTTAGGAGTATTTTCACAAAAACGTAAGTTGGTTATATGTCATTCGTGGGTATCCCCAATGCCCATCAGCCCAATAAATTAATCTATTAACAACTAAAGACAGACCCCCATGAAAAATCATAGTTTGGAATGTAGCTGAAAACTCACCTACCGCACACAGCCTTTACAAATGAAGAACCACTAAAAATAAAAGATAGGTACTTTGACAGTTTTTAATCTGGAAGCTTGAACCAAGTTACACTAAACTTTAAGGGTTCCTGTAGTGGTTTTGATAAACTCCCCAATATCATAAATTAAGTACTTATACTGAACATTTGATTCATTTGTATCGTGTCTAGTTACGTTAGTAGACGAAATGAAATTTGATACACAAATATTATAATCATCGACTATCAACAGCTAAGTACCTACATCCAAAACAGGACCCACCCTATCTTATTTTACATTACTTCTTGTTTCGCTCATGAATTGTACATTTAACTTGCACGCGTAAAGGTCGGGTCAGATTTCTGTCCCATGAGGATTAGGTATAATGTGATCATGACCCTTATTAAATAATAAATGTTAGGAGAGGAAAATTGCCAAATTTTATACGTAATTCGGTCTTGGAAGATTATGAAAGGACAAAATGACATAGATCCTTCCTTGTACGGAAATTAAGCCAGGTAATAAAATTAGGTAGGGATGTATACATAATTTGCACGCACTTATATTAATATATTGGATACCTACTCCAATAACAAATTTAATACTCAAGTGGTTGACAATAATTTCGGGCGTACGAAGGATCGTGGAGAATAGGCAAGTAATACGACAATGTAGCTGAATAGATTTTAATTGCTACAAAGACTGACATCACTAAATTTTATATAGTCGTTGGTACATCTTTGAGTCTATGCATTTTGTATCATTATGACTTTGTTTTTCACAAGAAACTAACACCCATTGCTTCAGTTCTTCTAAGGGTTATAAGTTACAGGGGTGCCAGCCAATCTGTGGACAGGATATGTAACAATCGTTGATCAAAACAATTATCCAACCGAAAATACTGTAATCCTAATTATCACACATTTTCGACAAAATATTATTTGCTATTGACAGTCTTTTGTTTGCTATTTCCCGCACACACACGGGCAGCCTATTCATAATGATGTCGATGATCGGTTGGTTTAATGGCAAGACCAACGGTCGCAAAAGCCGAGTTACAGGTTTGATTCCCGTTTTGGTCCTCAATGAACTCAGCTATTTTCTTAAATATAAGGCATTTATTTTTGTTTATAGTCTATTGTTTTCCTACTGATGTCTTTATTGCCTATCACATCTCTTTCACAAAGCACACAAGGGAATAAATAGCTTTACGAACTCTAATCTATGTATTTCTCTTGTAACATTCAATACGAGACTCAAAACAGGAACAGAGCCATTTATCTGCGATACACGAATACTTTTTAACACCCGGAGGACTACGCCCTTACGATGGGTTTTAGTGAGTTTAAGTTAGACTCTAATCTATATTAATCTTCTTGTATTATATCTAACTTACACATATTAATAAATGTATTACAACCAGAACTTAATACGATAATAAAATCGAATACAATTTCTCCTGTGATAGGGTATTAGGTTAATACAATTTACTTTCGCGCTGAATCCGTTATCTAAAAGTTCTTTAAACCAAATATCAGCTTACAGACTATAGAGCTATTTCCAATATGTATACACACCACCTGCTAACTAGTTTGTAATGTAGTATGTAGCGTAATATTATAGTACATTGTGTATTAAGGGCGGTACCTAAATAAGGAATTGTGAACAAGTATGAAAGTAAAGCCCAAGCCGAAGGCGCGAGCTTTACTTCACACGAGTTCATAATTTTTGTACTGCCCGTGGCACACACAATGTTTTTCATCACACCTGTGAGGCAAAAAAAGTAAATAAAACAATATATTTTCACAAAACTACTCTAAAATGGTCTAAATCATTTCTCAAAATCAGGGATGAAATCTCGGCGCGGCGCGCGTCGCGCTAGTGCGACGTAACATTGTATGAAAATCCTTGACAGCCCTAGGGTGTAATGACGCATCTATGGCGCGCATCGCCGCAGTGCATTGGCGCGCTTACCGAACAGGTGTGATGAAAAATAATAAAGCATTAAACGAATCAACTACTTACGAACTAGAAACACTAAGTAAGAAAAAGTGAAATTATACAAAAGCCTTTTGAGTAGTGACAGCAATCCAGTAAACCCTTGGACCTATCTAAAGGTGCAGTAGGTTTGTAAAATAATAACTGAATAAGCAGAAAAAGTAGGTAGTAGGTACACTCAATGAAAAATTTCATGAAACTTGCGCTTCAGATACGGTTTTTGCCTAATACTTTCAGAATCGTATTAACCGGGTTTCACTGTTTATACGAGCGAAAATATACTACGGAATACTTTACGTAGTCCATAGTGACTACGATAATAACTTTACTGCAAGCACGTGGTAAGGCAGGATTATTCTCGAATATGGTAAGCGGAATGTTAAAACAGGGCCTTCGAGACTCCAAGTTAGAATGTGCACAGTAAAAATGTGAAAGCTGTGTAATAGTTCCCCCGGCATCAAAATTCAGAGAGTATTCTTTGTAAATGCTGCTTAACGTTTTTAAATTCATGATAATAGTCAAGTGATAAAAACGTGGAATACGTAATTTTACCCATACCTTTTTGTTCTCGATGTCACTGCACTGCTTGTACCTATGAAAATACAAGTGAAGGGTCCACAGAAAGAACATGTCTAGTCAATTCAAATTAAAGAAGGAAAAATCATCAAACGTGTCAATCCACCCTGATTTTTTTAAGCACTTTACATGTTTTTTCCGTGGACCCTTCAAGTATACCTATAATGTTTTTATGATGAATTATTATGTGGCAAATTTGCATATTTGTTAGTGATCTGTCATCTTACTCAATGAAAATGACATCAAAACAAACCTAGCCAAATGAAATAACACGATCTAGAGTTGGACAACCCATACTGAGGTTAACCGGAATGTCAAATCGCCCGACTGGAATGTGCTATTGCGCCATTCCTTACTTTAGAAAAGTACTAAGTCAAGTATTTCCATAAGTTTTACGGTTTATTATTGCGTTCATTCGAGAAAAGCATTTTTCTTAAAGATACATCACACCATCAGCCTCTTTCAGTCCACTGCTCTCCAAATATCCATGCGTATGGACCATCAATCTTCTATAAACAAATATTCAGTGACACTTTAATCTTACAGACGACTCTTACGAAGCCCACGGAATGATTCGGGGTGACGACTAGTGTATTCTTACTGACGTTACCACGTGGCTGATGCAAGAGCTTGGAATTTCATTTGTAGTAGTGGTACAGTGTTGTTACTAAAAGAACACTTTTTAACTGGTCCGCACTAACTTTACTCATCATCATCATTTCAGCCATATTATAATACGTCCACTGCTGAACATAGGCACCCCCTTTGGACTTCCACATCATACATCGGTTTGAAGCGACCTGCATCCAGCGTCTACCGGCCGACCGGCGATCTGCATACGATTCGTCTGTCCATCTCGTGGGTGGACGTCCTACACTGCGTTTGCCCAATCGTAGTCTGCACTCGACCCTATCAGCTATCTGCTCTGCGTGCAATGTGACCAGCCCAATGCCATTTCAGTATCTCGCTACCTCTTTCCAATTAGGTAGTCAAATTATTGTGACTGTACAAAGAGTCGAGAAGAATTCTGATAATAAAATAGTTAACACACGAAACCACATAAATAATTCCATGATTTATTTATACATGACTTTTTTCTTGCTAAGTGCCTGTTTTGCCATCGCCTAATATGTGTCAGATAAATGTTTGTTGTCCTGTTTTGATGCCTGAAGTATAGTGATAATTTTATGTGACGGATATCTTTATCCAAGGATTGTGAAACGAGCATTAAGTGGTTTCTTGAAGTCTGTCAAATGGCGGCCTAACGCTGATTTAGTAGGAGTGAGGAGTAAGAGGAGTGATCCCTATCGACGATTTTAATTTTATTTCATTTTATTCATCATCATCATCATATCAGCCGAAAGCCGTCCACTGCTCAACATAGGCCTCCCTCACACGTAATCGCGGCAATCTTTCATTTTATTGTTATGTCATAATTATGGGCAATACTCTTATTCTCATCCTTCTTTGTTCTAGAACAAAAGCGTGAACATATTTGGAACACTTTCAGTTTATCCATTTATTTCACAAATATAAGAATGCCAGCTTCACCTGGCAGCTGTAAGTTACACGGCTGAGGTTACTATTCCGGTAGCTTACCAAACTAAAGAGAAAATCGTTCATTACAAATATTGGTTGTCATATACTGAAGAAAAATAGACCAAGATCACCAACGTCCGAGGTGAGAATCTAGCCCACATATTCAGCTTTCGCGGCTGATGCCTGTACCGCTCGTCCACTCAATCTTATCAACCACCAGTAAATTTTCTCGGGTATATGCAACCCCTTACAAGGCTAGGCGCCTTTAACCATTCTCTAAGAGCAACACCCATAATGCATGCATCTTCTCAATAGTTCATCAAAAAGTGCACATCACGACAAATACGTGACAAGTCACCAAGAAAAACCGAAGAGAAATGGCAGTGGTAGTCGCTAACGTCTATTAAATACTAACAGAAACATGCTAACAGGAGAAAAAGAAATCATTAATTTACCTGCTTGAAATGGAGATATAATAGGTAGGTTTATAATTTTAGGAGAGAAATTCATTTTAGAACTGTTCACGTGATGGCCTCTTCGGAAGACCAGCGCTGGCACTCGCTAGCAACATGCTGAGATGAGGCCATTTCGTAGCATACACGCTTTTATTTGTAAAATTATTTTTCGTTGATATACAGTGTGTGGTCTTTAACACGGGAGAAAAATGAAATGAGTGACTCCTTAGACTATCAGCAATAATCCTGTAAAGGTCCCGGTGTTTCAAAGTGGTTAAGTTCGGAGATATTGTCATTCAAAGCTATGGACCTTTAGTACTGGATCTTGGCATCACGATGTCGTAGCTTGTCAGTCGCAAGACATCTTGATAGTATACCAGGTAGGAAGTCATAACAATAATTTTGTTTGCATTTTTACACTAATTTGATACGGTTTAAAAAAAAAATTGTACATTTTTCAATGATTCAAAAATGATAAGTTATTGATAACTTTTAATTCAAGTAAATGAACCCATAATAATGAAAAATACATGAACAAAAAATTACAATTTTTTTTTTTTAAATTACAATATGTGGAAATGATTGTTGATCAGCTTATTAATGCACCGTTTAAATTTTCACCCCGGTTGTAGGCCACAGACTGTGTATTGTGGTTTTTTGTGTATGTTGCGAATAAAGTTATTTCTATTTCTATTTTATTTAATTTTTTTACACGACTGCCAAAAGGAGAGTATATGTGTTCAGCCCCTATGTATGTTTCATATTTTCTTTAAACGCGCAGATCTTCGTGACCACTTAAGCGTTTTTAATAGTGTAAGGTGTCATTAGAATCCTCGTGACGTCGCGGGTAACATAGGATATGTGACGTCACGTTAAAGTCAATATGGCGGCCTAAAAATTCAATATTATCTAACCAAAAAAAATGAAAATGAAAGAAATCTATCGAGTTTGGTATCAAAATGAAGAGCTTCAAACCACGATTATGAACATGTATATAACTTATATGTTTATTACTTATTCTAGAAAAGCCAGATTCATTAAAATACAATTAAAGCGCAAAGAATAATATGACATCTAAATGCTATGATTTGGGTATCAAATTAAAGCATTTTGTATGCAGATTGTAAATATATATACAAGTTTTATGTTTAAGTATATGTTTGAAGAGAAAACTCGAAATGTTCTACATCGCACTATTGAAGTTTTTCTTCAATGTCTAAGCCGTCGTGACAGGACTGTCACCTTTGACACATCTTCTCGAACGCTAAGTGTGTATGAAACAGAATAAAGCCTAACAACTTTCTATTTGACCCTGACACAGTGTCGCTACAAACAGTTTACCTATGGCAATAATGTGCATACGTCATGTATAGTCAGCATGGTGTGTATTGGCTTCATGTTGATATCTTTAATACCAAAAAATTTATTACAGAGAATCAAAGCTTTGTAATATTACCTACTCGTCAAAATCCGATTCCAAATACTCAATATTTATGTATTCTTGATATTCTGACTCTGATGAAGTTTGATCTTCGTCAGATGTTGTGTCGCTTTGAATTATAAATCGTTCGGGCTGGGATTCGATTATAGGACCTTTATTCCTATAATCGTTTTTTTTACACGGTCACAAATAATCCACATTTATATTTTATCGAAGTCATCACAAGATGGAGCGACGACCTGGTAAAGGTTGCGGGTGTCCAATGGATGCGGACAGCTCACGACCGATCTTTGTGGAACTCTCTGGGGGAGGCCTATGTCCAGCAGTGGACGTCAATTGGCTGATGATGATGATGATGAAGTCATCTGTATTTATTTTCTTTTTGCGTGGGGCTTTATTTTGTACAGTTGGCATAGGCGCTTCTTTATTTTTAATCGTAGTTTAATTATAACAACTAACGCCAATCCGCTTGCCCAGCGTGGCGATTATGGGCATTTACCTACGCATAGTTAATAGGAGAGGCCTACGTCCAGCAGTGAACTATCATAGGCTGATGATGATGATGATGATAACAACTAACCAATTCAAATACAACCGCACTATAAAGTGTCAGTACCGGTCCTGTCAGTAACCAATTGCAAAACATTTTCCAATGGAATACTATTCAATCCTTCGTCCTTTAATTAAAAAATTAAAAATCACGACTGCCGTTTTAAGCGAACTGAAAAGTAACAAATATCAAACTTCATCAGAGTCAGAATATCAAGAATACATAAATATTGAGTATTTGGAATCGGATTTTGTGACGAGTAGGTAATATTACAAAGCTTTGATTCTCTGTAATAAATTTTTTGGTATTAAAGATATCAACATGAAGCCAATACACACCATGCTGACTATACATGACGTATGCACATTATTGCCATAGGTAAACTGTTTGTAGCGACACTGTGTCAGGGTCAAATAGAAAGCTGTTAGGCTTTAACAAGCGAATAAAATTTAAATTTTGAAATATCTTAACATTAAATTTCTCGTATCGTGTACGAGACATTTAATGTGGGCCAGTTTTTGTCATCCAAAATATGAGCCTACAGTTTTTTTTGTTAAGTGTCAAATTAGTAATTACGAGTATGCACATGATAAGATTGACAGGTACAACAACTTCACTAGAAAACGAGCTTAGTCAGGCATATGGTGCTGGAGAGGAACACTAAACGGGGGGGCAAGGTTTTGACTGTACTGCCGTTGGCTTTTGGTGAGATCAGGGTTGGACGGGATTGGCCTTAACATTTGCGCAGGGAAGTTGGTATGTATGAAGGTAGATTTGCCTGAAAACTTGAGTCTCACGCAGCTCGCAGTCAAGCGCGCTGGGTGGCCCCGCTCCAGTCCAGGACTTCACCCCTACGCGGATCACGGCTTTCAGCCTCCGCATTTTCTCGGAATGATTTTTCGAGCCTGCAGCCCTGAGATTCGTTTGAATGCTACACTTTTCAATTGTATACCGAAGGAGCGCTGGGATCTGGTAGCTTAGCCTTCGGCCTTGCAAGCCGGCGCCCCTTTAGGTGACAGTACGGCCCTTCGGCCCTACGCGGAGCTCGGTTTACAGCCGTCGCAGGTTGTGGAAACGATCGTCGGGTCTACGGATCTCAGATTTGGTTTCATGTTACACTATTCCATCACGTAGTGTGGTAGCGCTGGGCTCTGGTTTCGATTGTTAATGCAGTTAAGTAGGACGTTTGTACCGCTTAGGCTCGCTTGTCGGGCCTCCGATCATCGGGCTCGCGCTTGAAGCACCCCGATAGTTACGCTCCAGGCCTTCGGCCCTTCTTCGGCCTTGCTTTAAATATCTTCCCAGTGACACTTGGGCCCTCTAAGTAAAAGTCTGTGCCTCTGGCTCCGGTGGTCCGGGCCGGAAGCTCGGCTTTTGGCCTCGCAAACCAGTGCCTCTTCGGCCCTACGCGGAGTACGTCCTACGGCCTTTGCAGGTTGTCGAAAGGATCGTCGGATCCATTTAACGTTACACTATTCCATCGGCGGACGTGGTAGTGCTGGGCTTTGGCGGCTCGGGCTTCAGCCTTGCGAACTGGCGCGCCTCTGAGTGCCGCTTTTGGCCGTACGCGTTGGCCGTATCTCTACGCGGAGCTCGGCTTTAAGTCTCCGTTGGAGTTAGAAGCGAATCGTTGCACTTTGGCCGCGCTTTAAATTTGCAAGCGACATGCTTGGGCCCTCGAAGTGAAGGTCTGGGCCTCCGCGAGCTCAGTTTTCGGCCTCCCACCCTGATGCTCGCTCTTTGGACTCGCTCAACATAGATTTACACTGATTCCTGTAATGTTCCAGCCCTCACGTGGCGTGCCCTTCGGCTTCCCCCAAAATTAGCGGGATGGGAACTCCTCGGGCCCGGAGCGAAGCTTCAGCAGTCTGTGAAATCAGTTTTTGAAATTCTATCCAACTTTAAGGATTCTCCAGATTCACTAAAAGGTTTCAAATAAATAAAATAATTAAAAAATTAAAAAACACGACTGCCGTTTTAAGCGAACTGAAAAGTAACAAATAATTCAGGTTAATTCTTGTCAGCGTATCTACATAATTATAGGTGCTTGTCTTATTACTTACTATGTTTTGTTTTGATTGCAGTCGGGGAACCTTTCATTACGGAAAATATTAATATATGGAGGTTCCCCGACTGCAATTGAAACAAAACATAGTAAGTAATAAGACAAGCACCTATAATTATGTAGATACGCTGACAAGAATTAACCTGAATTATTTGTTACTTTTCAGTTCGCTTAAAACGGCAGTCGTGTTTTTTAATTTTTTAATTATTTTATTTATTTATCACTTTGGCAAGGCATCACAGATCCTTAGTTACACACAGGATTTAGTCAACGCACTGTATTCTTCCAGGCATAGAAGAACTAAAGAAAGCTTGGAATTGAATCATGTATGTTGTGTTGTGTATTGGATTGGTGTTTATTAATGTTACACTCTTAAGTTGATCCTTCTTTATTTTCAATTAGGTTTAGGTACTATTTAGTCAATCGATGATAGTACATTAGTCAAAGAGAAAAGCCTCAGGGCACGAATGTTTGCTTTATTTGTATATTTAGGGATTTATGTGTATAGTAAATGTATACATGCCAGGCATTTAGGTGACATTTACTCTATGATAAAAACGTTTAGTACTTTCTCGGTCATAACGCTTTACATCGCCATGCTACATCCTATTCTCACTACAATGTGTAATTCCAGACTCTCGGATGCCTAACAAAGTCATGAAAATTATCAAAGTTCACATTTAAACTAGCCTTTAATGTCAGGTACGAGAATAACAAGGCTACGTGTTACCAGCATCGCTATTCCCCGCCCCAAACAAAGCCAAGTGAAGTGGCCGCAGTCATGAATAAATGTACGAATTCGCTTCGTGTGCAGTGCACTGAGCAAAACAAATACTTGCCGTTATGAAAGCGCGGAATAATGGGAAAATAACTGTGGCCTGGATGTTAGGTGATATGATGAGTCTGCTGCTAAAGTTTTTATGGGAACGTAGAGACTTAATTGTTCAATACGTCTTAAGCATCCCGTGCGTATGTTGGTTAGCAAACCGTACGTACGTTTACAACATTTGGGTTTCTTTTGAATCCCTTCAGAATACCTAATAAATAGAGATTGGAATTTTTAATTTCTTCTCTTTGTTTTGTTTTCTTTTAAATATATTTATTTTCTAAACTACAATTTATGTACATAGATTAAACTAACTAATCGACTTAACCTAACCTATATCTAAGATTGGCCCTTGTGGAATTGTACCGATGCTCGCGACATTTCCTCGCTGTATCGCAATACTGATGCGTTGTGCGGGGAGTCGCCAGCTCTTCGGTCTTTAGTTATGTCAACCAGACGTTTCGCGATCTCAGCAAACATTTGCGTGCTCTGGGGCCCCATAAACCTGTTTTGTTTAATTTAATGTACCTACCTATTATTTATTATTACATTATGATGTAGTTGTTACAAAAAATAGTGTGTAAATGACAAACGATAAATAAATAATTGGAAATTTATTGTTGGTGACCATGAAATAGTTTTTACTTTCCTTGTCTGTTTTTAAACAATTTTGTAGTAGGTATAATTTAGGAGATAATGACAGCTATTATATTCCAAATAAAACAAATTAACCTGTTATTTGCTCTAAGTAATTATTTATTAGCTAACGGGTTTTATGCAATAAATATCCCGATTTTGTCTAGTCTTATCCAGGGTGCTTATAATGGTCTATCGTTAATCGAGACTTGTCTCTCTTTCGTACTTACATACGAGCTAGAACATGACAGAAACATCGACAAATGATAAAAGCGGAACTGTCATGCTATATGCCTGCAGAGCGACTACCAATTTTCTAATATCATCGATCCATCGAGCTGGCTTGTAGAGATGATGATGAATTTTTAAACCAAGCCATTACATTTCTAATTGGTGTTTATAGGTAAATATAAATATCCTCGTTATTTTCCGATACTTTATACTTGTGAGGTAACTGTATTAAATATCTAAAGGACAACCTCGAATTGAAATCCCTGGTGGCGACGGCAGATTGGTTCGTAGCCGGTAACTTTGTTATACCCCGCTACTAGTCAAAGCTCGCATGACAATTTTATTGGTGAAATGGTGACTGAAGTTTTATTGGGATATATTTCAGCTTACGCACAGTGGTAAAATGCTATATACGGTGACACACGAGGAAGTATGTCTAATATGTCGAAGTATGACTTCTTTTGCGCGGTTAAATACAAAATATCTTTTTGGCTATCTATGTTATCATCATTTAAAAAAATCAAGTTTTGACCTGGGTTCATGTAACTTTCTTTACTTCTTACGACCTCTGGACTAAGCTTTTAAAATTATTCAGTTTCCTCAATGACTGTTCAGTACAGTCTTTAATGTTTTATCAAATGTATTAGTGAGGGTGTCTTGTTATTTGTAGTACACTTGTAAAAACCAGGTAACAGTGAAAGATACCCTTAGTTGGTAAATAGTTTTGCAATAATTAAAAGCAACTAAAAGATCCCGAATCCTTTAGCGATGCTGCGAGGCACTGGAAACAAAAAATAAGCTTTCCGTCAAGCAAAGTAAAATACACACATAGTCCACAGTCATCTTTATTCACCATTGCGTTCCTGTATATTTTTGCGATACGATGCACAGCTTAGAAGATACAGCTCTTCAAAGATATTTTTCAATCTACTTCGTGATTGCAAGACCGATGCAAAGCTTTAAGACGAAGTAAGTACAGACCATTTAGAAACATTAAAACCATGTTTTTTGATGAAGTTTGACTATTTTTGGAATTAATTGTTTGTTTATGTTTCAGCCAACATACCTAGTTAAAAATTAACTGCAAACTTTTGAGACTACAAGCTTTGAAATCTTAACGTGAGTATGAATTTGTAACTACCAAATACTTATGTTCTTCATAATGTATTCACCTTATTTTTGAAAAATGTCAATGTACGCGCCATCTACTTTGCACGGTTCAAATTCAAACGCCATTTGGTGTCAATTTGTAAACGAAATTTTTTACACATTTCTTTATATTTAGCGTAAGTGCCAGGCATTTTCTAAATTATAACTGTGGTTGCAGTGAGTAGCTCAGTGTAAACTAAACAAATAAAATAAATATAATTGCAATAGAGTAAGTAATTAAAAATAACAACATCATTTTTAAATATTTAATTCGTTTTTGGGCAAATAAAGTCATCATTTGGCGGTTACATCAATTCATAAAATATTACTGTAACATTTTAGAACAAAATATGGTAAAAGTCTTTTTCCGCTGGTCTGGTAAAAATATTTTGTAAATTAGTTCTTGGATAGGTAGGTATACCCGCAATTAAATAATGTTGGGTAAGAGTTGTATCTTGTTTCCGACCCTTAATTTTGTATAATCAATTACCAAGGGTATATTATACTCATTACTTATGGACTATTTAATTAACTAAATTTGTATTTGTGCCTAACCAACTGATTGAAACTGAACCGAATTTCGCAGAATCTGTAAAATTGAGGCATAAAAAGCCTATGTAATTTCGTCCATATTTTTGTACAAAACATAGTAGTAACTAAAAATTATTATAAAAATAGTAATTCAATAGTGCCGTCGCTTATTTTTATAAAAGTTACTTTATAACCCTTGCCACTAGCCATCAGGGCCTTTTTTATGAGGTTTTTAAGACATCGTCCTAAAAGTGCTTGTTTTTTATCTTAATCTCTGACTCTGGGCTAGAGTGTCGTGTCGTCGAGTTCTCATAATCATAGGAGGTAAATGAGACAAAATGGTAAGAAATCATACTTTCAACGTCAACAATACGCAGTACATGCCTGCGATACAAATGGTGTCATTTTGCACTTTACCGACCCTTTATTGACGGCAAAAAGATGCGATTCCATCAAAGACATCATTCTCTGTCAGTTATTCTAAGTACTCACTATCAGGGGCACATCACGTGCAGGAAAATAATATCTAATATATTTGCTGCAACCAACGCATATTATATCTATGCATTCACCTTTATACAAGTTTGTTCCTAGTGGCCATGGACTGGCTGTGAATCCAGGTGCTGGTACAAGCTTTTCTAAAAGCGGTCTAAAATTTTAAACCCAATTACATCTCGACTTTGCTATAATAACCATAAAGTCAGTCGTACGTACATTATACGGAACTTCACGTTGCTTCAAATGCAGCGTATGAACGCTTCGGTGATTACAGAGGAAACCGCGCTTTAAGCTGATGTCAAAACTTGACAAACATCGTTTATTTACTCACTTGTAAATTACCTCACTCAAATTTGGGTCTTTTTCGCAAAAACTCCTTCTGTCCGTTCACAAGACCTTAACGTCATGCCGGAATATCAGTAAAACTTTATTACTTGTTTTACCTATATCTCACGATAATTGAAGCTTTGAGGGTTTTCACCCTTGCGATTTGTAAGTGAGTTTTAGCGCGTAACGAATTCGCCACCTGTGGGCAAAGAATTTGCTGCGTAATAAATAGATACGATAAATATTTGGATGCAATAACAATCAAATAAGAACTCGGTATTGAAAAATAAATAACTGAGGAATTTAAACATTTATGTTCATCACTTTGGGCTATGCTGATGATAAAATTGCGGGCATGATATTTTGTAATAATATTTTGCAGTATGAAATACCAATCACACAATTATAACATTGCCGGCGACCATTTAATTTGACGAGAAAAAGCAAATATAACAAAACTTAATACAAAGCTTGTAAAATGTAATATTGCGGTATAGCATTCAACAATGCAATGCAAATCACCAATCTGGTCTCTTACTGGGCAGCTGCATTGGATATGTTTTTAAAATTTAAATCGGATGAACTGTACTGAAGCGGGCGTTATTTTGGCTGACTACAGATTACTGTCCAGAGGACCCAGTATAATTTTTGCCTACAAATTCCTGCATGTAATACGAAACTCCGAGACAGAGTAAAACTGGTTGCCTAAAAAATTCGATTCGCCTCTTCTCGTTAAGAAATTAAAACACAGACCTAACAGTTAGTAAGCTTCAAGAACATTATTTGAATGCTATTGCTGTTCTCCTTATACATGCGCCTGATTTAGAAGAGTAAGCAGAACAGTAATACCATTGGAAAACTATTCTTGGAGCTCTTGGCCTGTACCATGACTTTGCAATGATATTAGACCCTACAGACTGAGTAAAACAATGAAATGTCTCAC
The DNA here is from genome assembly GCA_025490895.1 of Thaumatotibia leucotreta. Lineage (NCBI taxonomy): Eukaryota > Metazoa > Arthropoda > Insecta > Lepidoptera > Tortricidae > Thaumatotibia > Thaumatotibia leucotreta. The sequence continues at coordinate 2,980 of JALPQI010015096.1, read as the reverse complement.
ATCAAACTACATGAGCGAGACATGCTGCAAATCCACTTATTTTGCCACTAAAAATTCTTAGTACGGGTACAAAAGCGTGAACAGAATAAATTAATACCGATGATGCTTCGTGGCGGATTGCGATGGAATAGGATTAACACTGTCATTTAGATACTTGGTCACGAATGCGAAATTTTACGGAATGTCTGAATTATAAAGTAGGGGATGGCTAACGTCCGTGCCGAGACCGCTTCACTAATCTAAACCGGTGTGATACAAAAATGTTTCCAGTGTTCAAGCTTAAGCTCCATGTGATCTACCATACGACTACTCCCAAACAGCATAACTCATAGTTTAGCTGCATCACATTGTTAAACTGGGGAATGAGCTGCATTTTAGTATTTTGAGTCCGTAATATTTCTGGTAAAATACTACCTTCAAACGCTGCCATGGGTGATGACAATTTACTATTTGACTCCTAACCAACTCATTTGCCTCATTTCAAATAAAAACATATAATAAAGAAAGTAATTTTAAATCGATAATTAATTGCTACGCACTAGTATACAGCGCTACATTAAATTAGATTAAGATTTAATTTTATTTGGTCTATATGTAAGTAATCAAAGAAATATAACATACATGAAAAACGATTTCATACAAGGTAATTACTTAAACGTCACATTGGCGCCCAACTTGGGGCCTAGAAATTTCAAAGTTGCACGTAAAAAATCAGATAATTTTCAAATCATCTTAAATTAATGATCAATGATCCATTATTAGTAAAACGTGACCGAAACATTAATTTGAATAATAAGTGTCACGTATCATACTAAGATACTAAAATGCCAACGAGTTTGGATAAGGTCATGAATAAGTAAGCGGGTATTAAGGTACTAAAAGGGATCTAGATTTGGGCCTTGTAGTCGTTTATATTGCTGACGAGGCGCGTGGAGTGAAACGTCGCTTTTTCAGGTAGTGATTACCATAAGTACAAAGGGAGAAAATTGTATAGGAGAAAAAAAGAAATAGTACCTATATATAATAGCATTAAATTTTCAGAAGAACGTTTAAACAATCATCTGTCCTTAAAATATATATAACTAAAACATAAAACAATTGACACTGTGACAGAAAAGAAATGGCACCTACCTCGTTGATTTTTTTTTTATAAAATGAAATTTATGGTGTCGTGTTTCATATGTAGTTACTGTATTTTCCTACGCATTTCATGAATTGCAGAGGCCCGTTTCTCAAAAGCTTGTAACTTGTAATACAAGTGGAAGTCTCTTTTTGACATCATTAATAAGATAAGGACTTCAGTTTGTATTACAAGTAACAAGCTTTCGAGAAATAGGCTCCAGGTTACCTACACAAGAATTCTAGTAAACATAGAAGTTGCTCCAAACACCTGAAAACCCCATTGTACCTTCCTAATTATTTCGAAATTACTCTCATATACAACGTAGGTATAAAAACGTGCCTTTTCATCTCACCTTCATATTCAGGGGCTCTCAAACAAAATAGTTGCCGTCACGTGTTCTGAATAACGTGGAATAACCCTTCTGAGTACTATATGTAGGACATAACACGCCGTGTATACTAATACGTTTAATCTATCCTTCCGCACCGTTAGGCAGGACCCTCTATTACGTATAATAATAACCTCTTTTAGTGCCCTGTGGGACTCTAGTTTTCTATTAGGTTATAGAGTGACGCTTTGAAATGGTAAAACTGTTATGGTAATAGCGTTTATGCGTATTGAATATTTTCATCACGTATAGCTAGGTCACCAGTAATTCTTCAAGGTGAAAAGTATTTTTTTGTGGTTGGTAATAAATAATGTGGCATGTAGGTATAATTTCTGATGGGTAGCTGAGAGAGCGAAGTTTTTTATCAAATTCCCTTGGTGGTTTATACATACTCTGAGCCTTGGCAGATTCTTTTGAAGTTAGATTTAATTAGTTTTACTCATGTCAATGACACGAGCTTATTATAAAATGTATAAAATGAAACATTTTAAATATTTTCACGTTTAACGACAAACGGGTTTTCATCGCGTAAACTTACGTTTAATCTTATACTGACGTTTCGGGCATGACGTTACACCCGTGGTCGAACACAGACTAAAATATGAGACGATAAATGATCAGAATAGGAGTGTTATTGTGAAATATCGTGAAAGTTTAAATCAATACAATTATTTTAGATATTTATTTTATTGATTTACAAAATCCATAAAAAAATGACAATCGAGCAACTGCTAAAGTACTTAAATAAAAATAACAAGCATTGATAATTTCAAGCGTTTTGTTTGCTATTGCAACGGTTGATAGTACTAGTTGATAGGTTTTGCCTTTTTCCTTAGGTTACTGAGATTGAAATCCTCTGGGAAAATTCCCAGCTCTCATCGTATCATTTCAGAAATGGACTTTCTATTTATTTACTATAATAATAATATTATTATACCTATGTGGAAAACATATGAGCACACAAAGTAGTTCTTCAAGAGATAAACATTTTCACGTTATTTAAGTCGAAAAGTGCTTGATTTGTTTCAAGAGCCAATCGACAAGATTTTGTAATTTCGTAAGATAATATTACACTTATTTCATAAAACAAAAGGTTTCCAAACTTGAAAATGTAAATAATGATGTAATATTGGGTAAAATAGGTTTTTTTATTTTATTTATTTAAACACTTTCTTCAACTTTTGATGGCGAGATGCGCTCTGTTTTTATACCTATTCAATATTAAATGATTATTACCTAAATTCTTACAGTTGAATAACTTTTTTGATGAAATAGTACAGTGTATAGGGAAATAGTGTGAAGAGTAAAATATAACTTTAACTATAACTAATTTTGTTGAAATAAATACCTACTTACTGATTTAAAGTTCACGTGGCACTCATAGGAGATTGTTATAGCCTGCAAGTTTTTTGGCAAACTGGACGTGCTCAGTCCAGTCCTGGGCTTAATTTTTGCCTGACCTGGGATTT
>JALPQI010015095.1:0-35766 GCA_025490895.1 Thaumatotibia leucotreta | reverse complement strand
AAAATTCGTAAATTTCGGGGATTTGTCTCTGTCACTCCAATGACAGCTTCGTTGGAGTGACAGAGACAAATCCCGAAATTCACGAATTTCGGTTTTTACGGTCTGGGCCGAATTGTTCTATGTTCCATTCCGTGTTCCAAGTTAATAAAAATAATAAAACAAGTAATGACATAGAAGACTAATTACTATTACATTTAAAATGTGTTTGTTCTTATCTGTCGCTTTGACATTTGCGTTTGTAAGAACGGGACAAAATGTAATCGTTACTTTTTGTTTTATTTAAGATTATAGTGTCGTTACGAGATATTTATAAACAGATTTACATTGTATGTATAGAATTATCAATGTTTGCAGAGTAAACGAGTCTCGTTAGTGTAATTGTAATTGGTAATGGCGTCCTTTTGTAAAGGAAACTGTATAAAGAATTATTTGTAAACGAGCGAGAAAAATACCTAATGAGGTGTTACAAACAAAAATAATGAACACAATTTACGGGCGTATTCACTTTTTCCGTCTCTTTTGGTCTTTATAGCGTTTTGTGTGTGTGGGAATGTTTTTATAGGATTACGTATTCGGACCATTCTATAATTCGTTGCAGAAAATGTTCTACGGAAAAAACAAGTTCTATCCCGCTCGCACTGACATATTGGAGCGAGCGCGATGGCCTGCTTTACTTATCGAGTAAAACCTAACGTTATATACCGATACTTGCAAAGTCATGGTACGGCTACAGGTCAAAGGCAGAACCAACTATTTCCATAAAATAGTATTTCCAAATATTTTTTATGACAAAAGCACAGAAAACTATTTGCAAAAAAATATTTTGACTAAATAGTTGGCTCTGCTTTTCAACCGATGATTTGTAAAGGTGCGTTTAAACCAAAAGAGCATTCGCAATTTCGTAGAGTGGGAGGTTAGAACAGCGAATGCTCTTTTAGTTTGAATGCACCTTAAGTAGGTAGGTGGTAGGTGTGACAATCAAAGTACGGTAAAATGAAGGAAAGTATTATTATTGAAAAGTGGAATCGGCAGCATAGATGAGCTTCGTTAGCCTACCCAAAGCTACCACCAACGTGGTATAAAAACCAAATAAAGGCCAGTTTAGTTTATTATTATGACTGTTATAAGGCTGGGAACTTGCGCGGGAGTGGGGAATGTTAATGCGCTCGTGGTCTATGCGCGCGCCCAGAATATTGAGTGTGGAGGGGGTTTTATAATTCATAAGATATAGGTACTATACAATGTTTCCTGAGTCACTAATAAACTCACACACGCCATATATATAAGTCATACTGAACAACTTTTAGTATGGACCAACGCCGAAATCGCGAAAAAAACAATCATTTTCACATTAATCGAGATCACGTAGCTGATTTGTATGAAAAAGTCGTTTAATTTCGCGATTTTGGGGGTTGGCTCCTTAACTATAGTTAGCTATAGGTACTAAAAGTTCCGGATTATGTATTTGCAAAGTTAATCTCAATTACACTATTAGAGTTATTACATTAATGGTAATAGTGAACTCTAATTGTATAGTATAATAACAAACTGTAAAATGAATATTTGATAATTCCAAAATTCTATAGTAAATTGGTTAAGAAGAAATTTATCAGCGTTATAATTAGGCCGTTTCGCTACAAGGAAACCGATTACGATTCTAAATAAGTTATAAAATAACTAATTAGTACCAATAACTACACCGGCAGCGTAAGAAATGTGATTAAATGAATAATTCAAGATGGAGCCGAGAATAAAACGATTGTTTCGTTTCTGAGAAAACTGCGTTTGGTCTCCGTTTTGGGAATGCCGGTTTTTTGTATTTATTTCATAGTTTGTGTTGGCTATTCAAATAAAGTTTTTGCTTGAGTATGCATTAACCGGGAATGTATCAGGCCATAGCCTACCATACCTAAAGATAATGTTGAATATCTAGATAATATCGGATAAATACTATTTATATTATTAACTTATATAGTAATGGGCGGTCCCTATTTCGTTTTTGAACAAATAATTATCTAGGCCTTTAATAAATCAAATTCCTTGACTGGACAGTAGGACGCGATAAAAATGTAATCATAAACTTTAGGGTAACCGTGTCTTATACATAATGTATATATTTTTCAAGCCAATTTTTGTATTTTATTTCTAGACAGAATTTTTTTGTCGTATGCAACGGCGAGGAGGCTAAAACTCAGTTTTTTTTTAATTTACCAAGTGAAGAGTAAACTATGATAAACTGTGTAATAAGAACGTCGTAACAATTTTAGGTAGATAGGTATAAGTATATTCTTTCGATACATATTTTTGCATTTGACTGTACCTACGTACAAATTAATTGTGAGGTATTTTATACGTTCCGCCGTTTGAAATTTGAGTAAAACATTCCAAAAAACTCGATTTTCGAACTGGCCACTCGTGACCCCGCTGTCGCGTTTTACTGCGCGCCATAAAAAAAGGAAAAAGAAAAAAGCGTGTTTTTCTTTTAAAAGGTTATAAATATTATTTCTTTTTGCTCGCGCCACGGCCAGTTTTGAGAAATGGGTTCGGTTGTTGATTCCAGTGGATACTGGGATAGGCAGCATTTTTATTTTGGTACACCGATTCATTCACAAAAAAATACCTTCGAGAACACTGATTAATCACAATGCCATTTTCCTCAACGCAAACGATTTGTTAAAATTTAAAAAGTTACGCACATTGTTTATGGTTGACAATACAAAAAACGTTACATTCCACGTGTTAATGGATAATAATGGCTGCCAATTTAATATCCGATGAAAATGTAACATGTAATTTCTGTATCAATAAAAAATGGGTTTAATATGGTCATCGTTTTTATTCAGCAGGTGCTCAAGCTTGGGAAGGATATATTTGTTATTTATTAGGGTACCGTCATAAAAAAATATGGCACCACAATTACATTTCTGTCCCTTAACATAAGTATTAATGTAACTATTCCAAGCATTAAGTCTGAATAATTGTTAGCACAAGTGTCCTTAAAAGTTGAATTTATGGGCGAAACGGCATTTTACAACTCTTAAGTGCTAGGCAGTTTAGTTTGAGTGGTAAATGCTATTGAATTTGACCTCAGCGTATCCTCCGCTCCAGCGGACTTTAAAAGGCAATTATAATTAATGCGGGTTTATTAGATAAAACGAATCACCTTAATGCATAGATTAAAAACGTAATGCATATACATTTTGGTAAAAAACATGTTACCTATAGGTATTTTGTTCTGTTCGTAGTATTGTAGCGAGGAGAAGTTTCATAAGTTGCGAAACTCGCATAGATAATGTTCTCGGGAATCTGAATTTAAAAAATAATCGAATCAAGCCAAGACCATACTAGATACATGCCTAATGAGTTATATTTACTGCCTTGTTTACTTATTTACGATTTAAAATAATTATTTATAACACATTTGTATAAGTTCTCATGGAAACATTCTCAATGAGAACTTAATACTATTAAATTCTCGGAAATTTCCGAGTATATTCCCGCAATTTTGAGAATATTCTGCAACTTGTACATTGCTATCTGTTCGTATTAAATTACGTAGGAACTAGGTAGGTATTATAGTTATCATACCTACCTACGGTCCTACGTAAAACATGTATGGTGGAACTTTTTTGATTTTTCTGGTGCGGACTACTATACCTCTTTTTTTTAAATAATTATAATACCGGATTCGTCAGTACATTCATAATACAAATACATAGGTGACTGGCTACCTACTTACTCTACCAGTACCCGAGGCCGATTAAATAGCGTAAATGGCAAATAAAAACGAATTTATACGGTTTCTATGGGCTAGGATAGAGCTAAAAACATTGAACTGTAGGTATTAGAATTGGAAATGGGCATGGATACAGGAAGAGAGTAGGTACGCGCGGTATACCTAAACCTTATAAAGCTTTTCCTGGTTACGTAAGTACCTACCTATGTAGGTAACTAAAAAGTACCTATACCTACACATTAACGTAAATAGATAGAACAGCTGATACAAAATTGATTGATTCTCTCTTTATTTTATAACATGATCCTGACACATACCTACAGTTTATGGCTAACTAATGAGAAGAAAACGAAGGTAAGTTATTGTTTTAGGTACATATGGTTTATTTCATATCAATTTCCTAATCAGCATGCGTGGGTATTTATCAGATATTACGATACCGGCCAGCGAGTATTTTGTTTTTATACCTACCTACTTAAGCATGAAGGTATTCTAAAGAACATAATATATTTTGAGACTTGTCTCAATTTGAACTCTATTTAGCTGTTCAAGAACATTTAAGTATTGTATTTATATTTTAGGTTATGTTATGATAAAAAAAAAGAAAGCAACCGACGGTTGAACGAACGGAACGAACTTTTTTTTCTCGTCCTTTATGGACCGTGTTATTTTGTTTATCTTTTCCTTCGCTTTATTAGTCTATTGTCTGTTTTTTTTCGGACTACGCCGTACTCGTTACAGCCAGAGCGTCGGTATCCGAGTCATCTCGGACTTGGCTTACCCATCGGTGATCGGGCCGTAAGCAAAGTTCACGGCACCGTCACCGATAAGTATTAATTACATTATAAATTACTCGACATACTTCTAGAGGACTGATAACACAGCCGACGGCGCCAAACGCACATAAAACTTAATAGAAACAACGGATGTAAGTAGAAAACGTTCACACCTAGCGCACGCATTTATGTAAATACACAACGCAGGGATCGGATAAGACAGTCATCGTTTAAAGACACATAAAGACGTCTAGTTCACATGATTTTATAGCGAAATTGAGGGCCAGTGACCCCTTTAACACTGATGGACCATAATTAATCAGTCTGGACATACCTAAACACATCGAGCATGGCTTCAAAACTCCAAAACACGTTTGAAAACACTTCACTACACGCACGCTATCACACACTGTTGGCACTCGCGCACGTAATCTGGTACACTGGTCATTATTTTTGTTTACCGGCAGTTTTTGAGGTTGTTTAGCAACAGTGGACGAACATGTTCGCCGGTCGCGAGTCTACTGCACACAACAATGGTCCGTCCCGCGCGCGAGCGCGCGCACACTGACGCGAGGAACGCACACAGCGGCGGGCGTGCACCGACGCGCGTATAAAAAACCGACGATTGGTATGCAGACGTTCGGTTTGAGCAGGTCCTCGGCTTGGCGCTGTTTTCGTCTGCGGTTCGGGGTTCCCGGTAGGAAATTCGAGATTGCCACAAAATTGTTCGCGCTTCGGATTTCATTCGGTAGTTCGAATAATTAATTTTAATTAGTGATGCAAATAATTGGTCATGACTTTCGTAGAAATTTTAAATTAAACATTTCATTTAATAAAATTATGAAGGTATTCATACAATAATATTGTTATTTTAATGAGTGGTTCGGCTTTTGTATTATTGGTATCAGTGATAGGAAATGGAATGTGAAGCCGGATTATTCGTAACCTTTCGTAAGCGTTAATGATTGCAATATTTAATATTAAATTTAGGTGTGTGTTGTTTAAAAAAGATGAATTTTAGGTCTGGTATTAAGTTTCTTCTATGAATATTCTTACCTTCAGTAACTTAACCTATAATTTCGCGAAGATAGTTTATAAAATAACACGATGTATTTTTCAATGATGTTAACGACCATTTTCTGCTAATGGGAAACAAATAAACAGAATACATAATTATTTACTGTCGTTTAACACCCATAAATGAAATAACTTTTTAATTAACGTACCTACACGATTTAAGTACATAATTATCATGACACTATTTCCGGTCTCTTGAAACTGATTTCCAGGTGTTGTAAAGCCTATGTTTACAGTAACTATATTAAAATTAAACATTCAAACGAAACATCCGATCAGAACATCAGAATACATCCGCTTTAAAATAAAATATACGAACCGGAATATGCCGATTTGTCAATGACACTAATCTTAATCTATGATAAACAATAGATTTCAAATCTTATCACATCTGCACCTAAATAAATGATAAATGTTTAGTTGATTACCTCCGCTCAACAAAATGTGTAATCTCAAAACGGCCACGATTTATTCTGTAATTCCGCAGAATTCCAGGTAAATTTCTAAGCGGGCAACATTTAAAACAAAAGAACGGCAGTCAGCGAACCTTGAGTGGGTAGGCGATACGATTCGAGCCTGCGCCCGAGTCAGCGCGCCATGTTGCCGCGCGCGAGCGGGACGGCGCGCTACGACCGTCCCCCGTCCCCCTCGCACGCTTGTTAGCGTTATTGCGTGCTGTAACTATACTCGTCAGCGCTTTACCACACACCCACACGCGCATTGTTATCTTATACAAAATTTATAACGACCAAGTCCGATTTCGTCTCGCGTCCACTCCTAATTTTTTTTTAATCTGACGCCTGCGGCCGAAAATTATAATGCCAGGCATTACGCTCTAGTTTGTTCGTGCGATGTTTGTTATTTTGGCAGCACTGCGTTGATTGGCGGGAATGAATGAACGTATGAATGAGTTAGTTCGATTGAACTAAATTGTTTGCGGTGTTACATAGTAAATCAAACGTGGCTAGAGCGTACATGCCGCGATATTTATTGTGTTGTAAACGGACACTCGAAGAGATTGTAATTATTTTATTTGCCTACCTGCCGGCTTGGCTGTCGATAGATGATTATGAAGCTAATGACCATGTGTGTTTGTTTTCTTTTAAGATATGTCGTTTTGTAGGGACCATCATTAGCTTATGTTTTAACTTTCAACTATTTTAAAGGAGAACTCCCGGCGTTATTTTATACCCCTATGCACTTTTTAGGTATAATTTCGGCCATTTTTATATTAGGACATTTAGAATTTTTCAAGGGAACATCTATTATTTTCGTCAAAGTTTAACACAACACCATCAGAATATCGTGGGACAAACTTACTCTCTAGACCACTTAACTATGGACCCTAGGGCCCAGGGTCCGGAGGCTGTAGACTCTTAAAGAGTTATCAACGCGCAGGTGACGTTTGTGTGTTATATATATGAGTAATGAAATATCGGAGAAGAATTTAAGATGTTTAAAAATATCCGATCAAATATCAGTTGCTTCCTTGTGCTCAGAACCATAATAATAAATAATAACATTTGAATACCATGTATTTTATTACACCGAACGAAGCGCGAGCAACAACGCGTTGATGTTTTTTATAGGAAGGTCTAGCTTACAGCAGGGGCCCATTTCTCAAAAGCTTGTAACTTGTAATACAAGTGGAAGTCTCTTTTTAAACGGTTTTTATTAACTTCACCGCGTATCAACTGTCGTCGATGCTTCAAATCTTGTGATTAATTTTTCGACCACTTCTACTGCACCGAAATCAATAAAATTTGGAACTCTTATCAAGTCCCCATGACAATGCAATATTATAATATTTGTATCCTCGTATGCTCAAAGCCTGATGCTGCAGACGTACTGCTTACCTTAACCGAGAGTTTTAGACACGTGAAAATGAAAGTATAGCATGTTCGGCATAATCAAATACTAACTGCCTGATCTTGACTTCCAACTCCTCACTCCTGATGCTGCAGTACTGCCCACAACAACCGCAAGGTTTATCTTTTATCGATATCTTCATTTTAAAGAAGTTCTTTAGATATTAACTAGAAACAATGAGAATTTAATACTAACGTCCAACTCCTCAAATCTGATACTCCAGTGTTACTGCCTGCCACAACCGCTAGGCTTAGCGATATGTAGATTTTGAAGCACTGCTTTAGATATGTGGTAGAAACATACGGATTTCATTATTATCATCATCATCATCATATCAGCCGAAAGACGTTCACTGGTGAATATAGGCCTCCCTCAAAGATTGTCACAAGGACCGGCCCTGTGCCACCCGCATGCAGCGACCTTCAACAGGTCATGAGTGTACCTTGTGGGTGGCCTACCCACGATATGCCTTCCACGTACCGCCACTAAAAAACCTTCCCGCCCCAACGGCCATCGGTACCACACGCAACGAGCCCCGCCCACTGCCACTTTAGTTTAGCGATTCGAAGAGCTAAATCAGTTACTTGGGTTCTGCTGCGGATGGTCTCATTTCTAATTCGATATCGCAGAGAGACTCCTAGCATAGCCCTCTCCATTGCCCTTTGGGTGACATTGAGCCTTCTTATGCTGATAGAGTGACAGCGTGAGTGGTTCGCGTAGGGCGAGCCGTCAGGCCTGCGCCCCTCCAGCTGACAGAGTGACAGCGTGAGTGGATCGCGTAGGGTGAGCCGTCGGGCCTGCGCCCCTCCAGCTGACAGAGTGACAGCGAGAGTGGATCGCGTAGCGTAGGGTGAGCCGTCGGGCCTTCGGCCCTCCAGCTGATAGAGTGACAGCATGAGTGGATCGCGTAGGGCGAGCCATCGGGCCTGCGGTCCTCCAGCTGATAGAGTGACAGCATGAGTGGATCGCGTAGGGCGAGCCGTCGGGCCTGCTGCCCTCCAGCTGATAGAGTGACAGCGTGAGTGGATCGCGTAGCGTAGGGTGAGCCGTCGGACCTTCGGCCCTCCAGCTGATAGAGTGACAGCATGAGTGGATCGCGTAGGGCGAGCCGTCGGGCCTGCGGCCCTCCAGCTGATGGAGTGACAGCGTGAGTGGATCGCGTAGGGCGAGTCGTCGGGCCTGCGGCCCTCCACAGGGGCGTAGCTACTGCCGTATCTGCCGTATCAATTATACGGGGCCCCCGGGCCACGGGGCCCCCAAAGTGTGTAAGGAAAAAGAATAAAAACTTTCTAATTTATATTACCTCCATATAAGGATTATAAGGGCCTCCAAAAAATGTATATACGGGGCCCCGACAAGGCACGCTACGCCACTGGCCCTCCAGCTGATAGAGTGACAGCGTGAGTGGTACGCGTAGGGCGAGCCGTCGGGCCTGCGGCCCTCCTGTAGATAGAGTGACAGCGTGAGTGGATCGCGTAGCGTAGGGTGAGCTGTCGGGCCTTCGGCCCTCCAGCTGATAGAGTGACAGCATGAGTGGATCGCGCAGGGCGAGCCGTCGGGCCTGCGACCCTCCAGCTGATAGAGTGACAGCGTGAGTGGATCGCGTAGGGCGAGCCGTCGGGCCTGCGGCCCTCCAGCTGATAGAGTGACAGCGTGAGTGGGTCGCGTAGGGCAAGCCATCGGACCTGCGGCCCTCTAGCTGATAAGAGTGACAGCGTGAGTGGATCGCGTAGCGTAGGGCGAGCCGTCGGGCGTTCGGCCCTCCAGCTGATAGAGTGACAGCATGAGTGGATCGCGTAGGGCAAGCCGTCGGGCCTGCGGCCCTCCAGCTGATAGAGTGACAGCGTGAGTGGATCGCGTAGCGTAGGGCGAGCCGTCGGGCCTTCGGCCCTCCGACTGATAGAGTGACAGCGTGAGTGGATCGCGTAGGGCGAGCCGTCGGGCCTGCGGCCCTCCAGCTGATAGATGACAGCGTGAGTGGTTCCCATAAGGCAAGTGGTCGAGCCTGCGGCCCTCCGACTAATAGACTGACAGCGTGAGTGGTTCGTGTAAGGCGAGCCGTCGGGTCTGCGGCCCTCCGGCTGATAGATTGACAGCGAGAGTAGTTCACGTAGGGTAAGCTATCAGGCCTGTGGTCCTCCGGCTGATAGACTGACAGCGTGAGTGGTTCGCACAAGGCATACCGTCGGGCCTGCGGCCCTCCGGGTGATATATGACAGCGTGTATAGTTCCAATTTGGCAAGCAGTCGGGCCTGCGGCCCTCCAACTGATCGACTGACAGCGTAAGTGGTTCGTGTAAGGCGAGCCGTCGGGTCTGCGGCCCTCCGGCTGATAGATTGACAGCGAGAGTAGTTCACGTAGGGTAAGCTATCAGGCCTGTGGTCCTCCGGCTGATAGACTGACAGCGTGAGTGGTTCGCACAAGGCATACCGTCAGGCCTGCGGCCCTCCGGGTGATATACGAGTATGACAGCGTGTATGGTTCCAATTTGGCAAGCAGTCGGGCCTGCGGCCCTCCAACTGATCGACTGACAGCGTAAGTTGTTCGCGTAGGGCGAGCTGTCGGGCCTGTGGCCCTCCGGCTAATAGGCTGACAGCGAGAGTTTAGCTGATAAGAGTGACAGCGTGAGTGGATCGCGTAGCGTAGGGCGAGCCGTCGGGCGTTCGGCCCTCCAGCTGATAGAGTGACAGCATGAGTGGATTGCGTAGGGCAAGCCGTCGGGCCTGCGGCCCTCCAGCTGATAGAGTGACAGCGTGAGTGGATCGCGTAGCGTAGGGCGAGCCGTCGGGCCTTCGGCCCTCCGACTGATAGACTGACAGCGTGAGTGGTTTGCGTAACGCGAGCCGTCAGGCCTGCGGCACTCCGGTTGATAGACTGAGTGTGTGAGTCCCTCGGGTTCGCGTAGAGCGTACCATAGTACTGATAGCTTGAATTGACCCTTTGGACCCTCTGTACGCGTCGGACTTTCAGTCAGACCTACGATCCTCCATTTGGTCGACTGAGAGTGTGAGTCTATATTTTATAGTCTGGAAATCCGACTCTTATAATGTGTGAAATATGAAAAATAAACTTGATTTTATCAATAAATCAATGATATTTTCCTTATTGCCACAGATCTGTACTACCTAAGGTATAGTATAAGCAGGAGAGTATATACGCTACTTTGCATAATTATATTGCATATTATATTACAAACAAAATCCTTGATCTAGCCTCGTCCTGCCCAATGTGATTTATAAAGGACATATTCGAATATGTAGAACAAAAGAAAAGCGACTATATTTTCAAACACGTTAGGTTTAAATTTCAATAGCTCAAACTTAGTATGACGGGCAGGACGAGGCTAGAATAAGTATAAGTAGTAACAATTGCACTAAAAACTTGAAAATAAAATAAGTAAAAAAGTTTTAAGTTAAACGGTTTTTATTGCACCCAAAACTAGAAAATAAAAATTAGTTACTGGCGTAGATGATATTTTCTGTACATTACTCACGTGGAACTATTATCACTGTAGTCTTCCAGAGTCGGATGCTAAAAGCCACGTTTAGCCTCTATGTCAGTGGATTAAGCGTTTAATCGGAAACTTTTACCAAACTAAAATAAAAACGTGGGGCGTTATTATAAAGAAACATACAAGCTCAAAATATGATATTGTAACTTTAATTTTGGATTTAATCATCCATCTGTTCCAACACTTCTACAGAGGAAAACAGCTTAAATTCATTACACTATTGCTGTCTTGGCTTTCTATGTATGTTCCTAAATATCTATAGTGACTTGATCGCAATTACGTACGCCCCACGTTTTTATTTCAGTTTGGTAAAAGTTTCCGATTAAACGCTTAATCCACTGACATAGAGGCTAAACGTGGCTTTTAGCATCCGACTCTGGAAGACTACAGTGATAATAGTTCCACGTGAGTAATGTACAGAAAATATCATCTACGCCAGTAACTAATTTTTATTTTCTAGTTTTGGGTGCAATAAAAACCGTTTAACTTAAAACTTTTTTACTTATTTTTTGACACTATACTATTACAAGTTACATACAAGCTTTCGAGAAATGGGCCCCTGGTCGTTGATGTCTTTTCTCACATGAAAATTTAATATTAGTATCTATGGAGTAAGTCTATTTTAAGATTAAATTGGATTAATCGTAGTAGGTATATATTTAGTCTGCATAAAGTATTCGCAGACTGAATGATATTCGATGTCTGTTTGGTCCATGCAAAATAAAGTCGATGAGTAGGAAAATGTAATACAATATAAGTAATAGATATGACACCTACTTTTATGTTTTTCAAATTAAAGTATCTTTTTACATGGTATGGCGCCGCGTGGTGACGGCAGCAAGAATACATGTGTCACCAGTCACCACCCCAAATCTTCCCGTGGGTGTCGTAAGAGTCGACTAAACTAACTAACTAGATAAGGTATTGAAGAGTCAATGAAGATTCCTTTATAGAAGATTGATAATGGGCACCAGCATCATCATAGTGGACACATTACTGCGATCGCCAACCCGCTTGCCCGGGTGCGGTTGCGGGGCGATTATGGGCATTTACCTTCTAAATGTGTGGATACGCATAGATAATAGGAGAGGCCTAAGTCCAGCAGTGAACTGAGAGAGGCTGATGAAGACGACATGGTAGGGTTAGAAAAAGAGTTCCGTTTGTAAATTATAGCTTTATAAAACGGGCCTGCCCTCCGGATTAGCAAGCTGAAGTGGCATTTCACGCAGAGCAGATGGTCGATGAGATCGAAAAGTGCTCGAGTGGAGACCACGGCTAGGCAAACGCAGCGTCGGACGTCCATCCACAAGATGGACAGACGACCTTATGAAGGTCGCCGGGACATGCTGGATGCAGGTCGCATCTAACCGGTACATATGGAGGTCCAGAGGGGAGGCCTATGTTTAGCAGTGGACGTCTTATGGCTGAGATGATGATGATGATAAAAACCTGTGGTGTATAGAGCAGCTTTCCTGGTTTTACAGAACTACTCATTACGTCCGTTTTATTACTCGGATACTTCGGATAGTCAATTAAATGCACCGTCTGCTTCATTATTATTGGTAATTAAATTACCTAGTGATTTAAACATGCGAATAAGATACAGGATCCTTAGCCAAGTTGCCAATCGCTAACTCTTAGTAGCGTTTCGTAGTTTTCCCTCACTGTCACTCTTTCATATTAGTGCGACAAAGACAGTTAGCTGCCTTTTGTTTACGATTGACGATTAAGCGTTAGCGATTGGCAACTTGGCTAAGCATCCAGATCTCTAAAATAAGATAGCTACAATTAAAGGAAAAATAAGATGCATGTTGGTAGTAGTAGTAGTTGGTAGTATATAAAATGCTCAAAAATATTACGTTCCATTGCACTTTAATTCTGCGTAATAAGAACGTCGTAATAATACAGGGTGGAAAGAAATGACGTTCCTTCCCGCTACCGACCGACTCTACCAACCATTACGATGAACTTTCAGTATGGGACCAACATCGAAATATTAAAAAAAAAAAATAACCCCTCATACAAAGTGAGTGATTAATTAGAGTTCAATAGTATGGAAAAGTCAATTTTCCATGTACGCTTTCGATGTTGGTCCCATACTGAAAGTTCATCGTAGGTAATGGTTGGTAGACTCGGTCGGTAGCGGGAAGGAACGTCGTCCCTTTGACTCACTCTCACTCTGATCATCTGATCACTCTGTATAAGAGGATTTTTGGGTACATATTTTTGCATTTGACGGTACCACCTACTAAACTATTTAGCATTAACCTTTTGTTCGCCTTCCCTCTTGCATCAAAATGAGACATACCTACACGTCAATATCTCTACTAATGACCAACGAAAAGAAACCTTATTTGTCAGCAAAACAGTTACTTTGACCGTACCTATACTCAATGACTACTTTAGTGGCTGCCGGCGTGGTAGGCATGATAACCCACGGGCCACTTTAGTGGGTACCTATTGGCGTTCAAAGGGTTAAAGGGTCATCATCATCATCATCATCAGCCTATGTTAGTCCACTGCTGGACGTAGGTCTCTCCTATTAACTATGCGTACGCATTAGGAGATAAATGCCCATAATCGCCACGCTGGGCAAACGGGTTGGCGATCGCAGTAATGTGTGCAGCTATTATGACATTGATGACGCTGCTGCCCATCATCAATCTTCTATTAAAGAATGGTCGGTAACACTTCCATCCCCTAGTCGACTCTTACCACACCCGCGGGAAGAGTTGGGGTGATAACACTGATGACAAATGTATTCTTACTGCTAAAGTTAAGTATTAAAATAATAGGCGGAAATAACCACCACCCATTCTCCGAAATTACAGTGTTTGATATTTAGCAAAAATACAAAAAATAGTTCCTTAGATAGGTACAGTAAACAGTAGTTTACAGGAAAACCCGAATGGAATCTGTATTTTTTTATTTTTTTTTCTGTTACGGAACTCTTTGTGCTCGATTCTGACTCGCACTTGGTCTATTTATTTTTATCTTTTAATACACTTTCTCTTGCGTCTCGTATTTTATAGCCAAGTCCCTTAATTTATTCGCGAATGTACCGCATATCTGTGATCGTTGGTTGGCATCCCTAGCTGTAACGGTGGGCTGCAGGGATGCTGCACTAGCACCGCTCCGAATTTCAGCCTTACTGGGTTAACTCTGGAACTCTGGAAAGCGCTGGTCTGGTCAAAACCCCCACCCCAACCTCAGGATGCTTAGCCAGGTCGCCAATCGCTAACGTTTTTTAGCGTAACGTAGTTTCCCTTCTCTGTCACTCTTTCATATTTATTAGTGCGACAAAGACAGTTAGCATACTTTTCGTTTACTATTGACGATTTAGCGTTAGCGATTGGCAACTTGTCTAAGCACCCAGATCAGACACGACGTTTCGACCGATTATGATTATGATGCCGATTAGGGCGATTGTAGGTGGGTCAAAATTCTCTTCGTTGTCTTATTTTGTGTCCCTAAAAAACATGACGCAGAGGTGATTTGTATGAGATGAATAGATGATGTTTGGTTTTCAATTTCTGATGTATGGATTAAAATTTCGCGTGAAACAGAAAGTGCACCGGACTTTTTTTAAGTCGAAATAGCAACTAAAAGCGTGACAGAGCGCGCTCTGTCACGCTATGAATATGAGCGGTATGAAACAAGACAACGAAAAGAATTTTGACCCAGGTACCTAAGGAGTTAAAATAGAGATGTAGAAAGAAATCTTTATTTGCATCCAAATTATTCCAAATCCTATGTATAGGTAAGTAACTGCTGTATGTACAATACATGGACCCTGGCAGGGTATCGCAATAATTTCTTAAAACTAACACTTTATTTATTTTTATACTTCTTTAATTTACATTATACGTAAATAAAATTTCTAGTGATAACAAGTTAACTACCACATTAACAAATTGTAGGTAAATTTAAACAAAATGTCAATAGGTAATAGTTGTATAGGTAGGTAGGTACACTATTTACAGGTACCTATAGGTACTAAGCACTGCAAAAAGAAAAATAACATCAGACATCAGTACTAA
Source organism: Thaumatotibia leucotreta (assembly GCA_025490895.1). NCBI lineage: Eukaryota > Metazoa > Arthropoda > Insecta > Lepidoptera > Tortricidae > Thaumatotibia > Thaumatotibia leucotreta. The sequence continues at coordinate 20,757 of JALPQI010015095.1, read as the reverse complement.
GATAAAGAAACAAATTGGGGTGTTACTACCCATATATTAAATAAAGACAACTATGTTTCTTTAAGTATATAAATAAAGTAAGTCAAATTATTTTAATTAATGTATTCTTATCGTAATGCGATCAAGTACCGTGGCTCGAGTAGTGCCCTCTATCCGATTCTGACCGCGGCATAATTGTTTGAGAAAAGCGCCATCTATGGAGATCAACTCTCTAATAAAAAGTTTCACAGTAACACTGACATCTGTCGGTAATGTTCCATAACAGTGAAAAGGACAGTTCGTTGTAAGTCTATCGGCGCAGTGTTTGCACCGTTTGTGTCTAGAGGGCGTGATAATCAATTGGAGGCAGATTCTAGATTAGTGAAACCAGATGGCGCTGTAATCAAATATTGATATGCTACGGTTATTTGGCTAGTACGTATAGGTACTTACTATTAATTATTCAGTGGTACCTCTACCACCAATGCTGAAATTATAGGTACTATATTTTTTGAGTTTTCATTGTGTTAGAGTTAGAATTAATGTGAAAAAATTAAGATATCGGAACTTTTTATATAGTTTTGTGAACTGATCAATTATAACAGCACAGGTGAAATAAAAAGCAATAAAATAAATAATTATGTTTTTGCCCAGATAGGATTATTTTGTTAGTATGTGTTAACGTTTATTTAATCATACACTTATAACACTTATCCTTAAGTGCTCCGTTCAACCCGGCATACCAGGATGCTTAGCCAAGTTGCCAATCGCTAACGCTTAGTAGCGTATCGTAGTTTTCCCTCTCTGTCACTCTTTCATATTAGTGCGACAAAGACAGTTAGCTGCCTTTCGTTTACGATTGACGATTAAGCGGTAACGATAAGTCCCGAAATATTACCACACTAGAACTCGGGTTCCTATCATTTTTATATAGAAGTACCTACGCCGTGTGCGTAACTCCTCCTGCGGGTGTCGTAAGAGTCGACTAAGGGATTGAAGTGTCACTGGCCATTATTTGATAAAAGATTGAAGATGGTAGATGGGCAGCAGCGTCATCATAGTGGACACATTACTGTGATCGCCAATCCGCTTGCCCAGCGTGGCATTTACCTCCTAATGCGTCTATACGCATAGTTAACAGGAAAGGCCTACGTCCAGCAGTGGACTATCATAGGCTGATGAAGTAAGCGACATTCTCGTGGAATGCCCCTACGGCTAAGGGGCACGAGGTTTTGTAAGGTGTGACACACTGTCTCTTAGATGGGAGAGGACTGTTGGAATTGACCGACTATGCAGCTTTTAACCAATGTAGGAAATGTGGAGAGACGCGGTGAAACGAAGAGGCGTTAAGAGGATTGAGCGTTTAGTGAAGTGATGCTTGATGCTCCTTATGAGAGAAAAAAAAGCTACTTCCGGTTCTAACCCTACACCACTGCCTGGGAAGAATCCGGCAAGAAACTCAGCGGGACTTTTTTCTTCAAATAATAGTTTTGTAACATCTTACAGCTAACATGCATTAATTAAAAACGAAACATAAATTTGATTTAATATATGTAAATACAGATATAGTACATTAACGAAGAGAGATGAAGTCTCTAATAGTCAGAATAATTATATAAATGTAATGATTTTTGATGTCTTTCTCGTCAATGGGTCCCCCTCTTCTTGAAAAAGCTATTTACGCCAAGGACTTGGATATAGTTGTAGTATTCTGGTAGCCCTTTGGGTTCGGTAGTCAAGACCTGTTACGGCTACAAATGATGAGAGAATCCCCGAAATTTACGAGCTTCGGTGTTTGCGGTAGCCAATAACTGGGCCAGTAGCCGATGCTTCGGACCGGCAGGAAATCCTACTATGTGTCACCTCATTCACCTAACCAAGTACCTGTTCTTGATAGCTGCGCATGCGTATTGTGAATACTTAAGATGTCGGTCGAACCAGCGTAATTTGAACTCGAGGTCTGCTGCAATTGGTTATTTTCTTAAGAGCAGTCTTACAATTGGGCGTTTTTACGTAAATTGCAGAGATGGAGTTATTAGTTGTAGTTGTACAGTCGACGTCAAATATATTATTTTGGCGTAAGTGCTAAAAACGACTTTTTTTTTATACCCCGTCGGTGGCAAACAAGCATACGACCGTAATGATATCTTTGACTGTACCATCACTCTGTAAGTAGTCGGTAAAGGTGGATTTACACCAAACTACGAAATTCGTTCGCTACACAAAAGGTAATTGGCCGAAATTCGTTGATTTCGTAGAGTGGGGGATTGAATGAGTAGCTTGTTCTGATGTTAGGTTTTATTGGATACGTAAAGCAGGCCATCGCGCTCGTTCCAATATGTCAGAGCGCGATAGAATGCTTTACGTATCGAATCTAACGTAACCTTTGCAACTCTTGGTACGCCTACTGTAAGTTATAGAGATGGAGTTATTAGCTGTAATGAGATAGTGATATTCACCTCGCATTCCATAAAGGTGCATTCAGACCAAACGAGCATTTGCTATTCTATCCCCTACTCTACGAAATAAACCAATCACGTTTCATGTATCGATCGAATTTCATAGAGTAGGGGCATAGAACAACGAATGCTCTTTTGGTCTGCATGCACCTTAATATAGCTACATACGTTAAAGGCCAAACCACACGTGCACGGGCTTCACACGCATTTGGCGTGGCCATCATTCATCATCAGCGTATGATAGTCCAATGCTCGACGTAGGCCTGTCCTATTAACTATGCGTATAGAAGCATTAGGAGGTAAATGCCCATAATCGCCACGCTGGGCAAGCGGATTGGCGATCGCAGTAATGTGTCCACTATGATGACGCTGCTGCCCATCATCAATCTTGTACAATGGTCAGTGACACTTCAATCCCTTAGTCGACTCTTACGACACCCGCAGGAGGAGTTGGGGTGGTGACAAATGTATTCTTACTGCCGTCACCACACGGCCATCATTACAAATAGTTTTTTTTATTTAATAAAAAAGTTTTATAAATTGCAATAATTTTGGCAAGACCCATCATTGGCTTGAAGAGGTTTGTGTGCCGATGGGGAGTTCGATGGATATTAACGTTTAACGTTCATCGCTGGTGGCGCTCGTAGTCGTAAGCTGCATACGAACACTTCGCCACCGCCAGCGATGATCATGGAACGGAGTAATTAATGAGTCCGTCAGCTCCGCTCGCAGTGGAAAGCGGACATAACTGCTGCCTAAGGAAAAGATCATCATTTCATTTTTAGTATTAGAGGCTAACCCCCTTATTCAAAAACTTCTCCTAACTTAGTAAACCGCTAGCCGCTAAATATTGTTTGTCCCTTTCGCTCTTATAGACATAATGATAAGACCAAAATAGACAATACATACTTAGCGTCTTGCTGTAATTCACGTAGTGTACCTATACGTTGACAAAACTGTTTTATTTCCAGATTTGGCAACGAATTGTGATGGCATCACATGAACTTATTTTCATTTGAACCTGATTTATGTCTTTCGTCTTTGTAGTCTGTGATTTCAGTTGCCAAATAAAAATCATAATATATTTTAAGCTGGTGTTCAAACTTAAAAAAAAACTGGATGCAGGTGGCGCAGGACCCGTCATTATAGCAATATTTGGGGTCCTGTGTTCAGCAGTATAAACAAAAAAAAATTAAAACATTAGGCTGTACCTAATTTTCATATGGGATCAAGAAAATATTTAGGAATCAGATTATTTTCTTTTACCACTTGTTTACATTCCTGCATCAATAGATACTATCAATCTTTAGCTAGGGGTCAACTTCATTTTCGTCCGCCTCGCCCAAGCCAGCTAAGCGTCAGCAATACCTACACTTGCGCGTACGCGTCACTAACCTCGTATTGGCGTCACGTACCAAGCTTACACACTTTCTCCGGATTCTTGCGCATCGATTTGGCAGTTGATAGCGAAAAGGTCAAGTTACTTTAGACCTTAAGAGACAGGTATCGGAACCGGTTTTTTAGAAAAACCTCGAAATAGCTCAATATTTTATGTAGTACTTACTCAATATTTTATGAAGGTAGGTAATGATAGGCCTCTCCTATGAATAGCTAATAGGAGAGGTCTACATCCAGCAGTGGACTATCATAGGCTGATAATGTGATGTGTAAACAAATGAGGAGTGTCTTTTCAAAAGGGCTTATTTCCAGTTGCCCTGTGCCACCCGCATCCAGTTTTTTTTGGGAAATTCAGAAAAACATAAATCCATGGATTTCATTTCGATATTCTTTCTGTGTTTTTGATATAGTACTCAAGCGAGTTGATATAAATGTTATGCCACTAAATATATTGCTTTATCAACTTAATTATTAAGTTAATATGCCATACATTTTCAGAATTAAGCCCTTTTGATGCGAAACTTTTAGAATTAAGCCGTTTTGTTGTTGCCTTGTGAGCTTAGCCAATAATGCACAAGCTGTTTTTCAAGGAAATTTTACAAATCCTTAATTTCTACAAAAAGTACTTAATAATAAGTTATTATGATAAAATATACACTTCTAAAAGCTCGTATCATTTTCTTAGTATAAGGGAGAAATAAGCCCTTTTGATACGGACTTTGATATTTTAACATTTTGGAGGACAAGAAGAGGCTTATTAGAACTTGAAATTCAAAACATACATGTATTTCTCTACTTTTAGCAAAACTACATTCATAGTTTAGTATTGTGTAACCTATTACCTATTCAGTTGGCCAATTTTAAACGAATCCCTGAGTTTTATTTCAAGACCAAAACGTCTACGAGATCTACGACAGATACCTCACTGCCACAAGTGTCAAAGTCACCTATGTCAATTGTCACTAACACTTTGGGATTTCAGGTTTCGCCAACCTTTTTGTTGTGCTGTACTACATCTATATCAGATTAATCTTAGACTACTACTATAAGAAAGCCTCTGCCAGAGGTACACGGGTGAATATACTTTTTTTGCCTGTTATTGCCATGGTTACGGTCACCGGAGTCACTATAGGTTTTACGTTTAAAGATACAAGTAAATTCCACTCTTATGGTTTTTTTAAGGACACGCATGATGGTTTAAATTAAATTAAAGAAGCGTTTATTTCAAGCTCGTGGCTCATAATATGTTAGTAAAATAAAAAAATATTTTAGGACTTCTTACACAAATCGACCTAGTCCCACGGTAAGATACAATAAACTTTATAAACCTATGTTAAACAAATTTACAGGTGACATGCCTCTTCTTTATCTATTTGCTGCCAAATGTATCTAGTGACCCTTGCACAACATTTCGCGTGGGTTTAATCACTAATTGTTAAAATAATCGATGGTAAAATTTTACGAATAAAGAGCTCAGTATATTTATGACTATCGTAAAACCGTACAACTATAGTCCCGTACTACAACTATGGTCCACAAGTTCAACTCGTAATTAAGCATCAATGGAAATCTTTTATTTTGGTTTTATCCAAGTTTTATAATCATTAATGAGAAGATTTTGTGTAACAACTGCGTCAATAATATAATAATTACACTAAATCGAAGATATTTGAGTTAGTTTTGAACCATAGTTGGGGGCTTTTGGACTATTGTTGGGTAGTTTTACGGTATTTAGTTTCCGTGTTTTCTACTGGACCCTAAAACAATAACAAACACCCGAGTGACCACGGGGTCATTGACCTAGAGGTCCTCTGTTGCCCCGCACATGCTTTCGTTAACAGGTGGCGTGTGAAAGGCAAGAGGGGCGTATTCATAAATAAACAAATGTGTAGTTTTTGGTTTTAATGCCAACATGCACCGTCGGTGGTTTGTACTAAGTACCTAAATGAATCGCGGCAGAAAAGGAAACCAATATTATGTTAAGTATATCACATCATCAGCCTATGATGATGGCCTAGCGGTAAAACGTACGGCTGGTACGCAGCGGTCGTGGGTGCGATCCCCGGCTCGGTCCAATGGGTTTTTCAAAAAACTTATGTACGAAATATCATTTGATATTCACAAGTGCTTTACGGTGAAGGAAAACATCGTGAGGAAACCTGCATACACCTGCGAAGATATTTAAGGGTGTATGTGAAGTCCCCAACAAATACTGGGCCAGCGTTGGGACTACGCAAAATAGGCACGATTGATGTCGAGTTGCGGAAAAAAATGGCTAGAATACAACAACAACATCATCAGCCTATCACAGTCCACTACTGGACGTAGGCTACTCCTACTATTAACTATGCGTATCGGGGGCGACGGGGAGGGGCAATGGGGGTACTTGTCCCCCCCTCACACTGGACTTATGTATGCCTAGGTGCTGTTTTAAGTATAAAATACTATCATACCATATGGCAGTGCCCCCTCTTCAACGAAGTACGCATTAGGAAGTAAATGCCCATATTAGCCACGCTGGGCAAGCGGGTTGGCGATCGCAGTAATGTGTCCACTATGATGACGCTGCTGCCCATCATCAATCTTCTATTAAAGAATGGTCAGTGACACTCACGTGACACTTAAATCCCTTAGGCAGCTCTTACGACACCCGCGGGATTTAATGGGATGGTCACAAATGTCACCACCCGGCCAATTATGTTATATGTTATACTAAAATTCGCTGGCAGTGAGAATACATTTGTCACCATCCCAACTCTTCCCGTGGCTGTTTTAAGAGTCCACTAAAGGATTGAAGTCTCACTAACCAAACATTTATTTAAGATTGATGATGGGCTTCATCATAGTGGACACAACACACTATCACATCACATCACATCATCAGCCTGTGATAGTCCACTGCTGGACGTAGGCCTCTCCTATTAACTATGCGTATAGACGCATTAGGAGGTAAATGCCCATAATCGCCACGCTGGACAAGCGGATTGGCGATCGCAGTAATGTGTCTACTAGGATGACGCTGCTGCCCATCATCAATATTTATCAAATAACGGTTAGCGCAGAACCGTAAATAATAACCCAATCACAATTCGAAATATGACAATAGAACAAGTAAAGAAATTTAAATATTTAGGAAGCATCATTACCAATGACTCCAGATGCACTGCTGACATCATACAGAGAATTGTTATAGCCAAAAAAGCGTTCAATAACAAAAAACACCTTCTTAAAGCACGCATATCAAGGACTGCAAAAAAACGCCTAATTAAGATCTACATCTGGAGCATTGCGTTATATGGGAGTGAGACGTGGACGCTGACACAAAGAGACAGAGGAAGGCTGGAAGCCTTCGAAATGTGGTGTTGGCGTAGAATGGAAAGGATCAGCTGGATGCAAAGAAAGACGAACGAAGAGATTTTGAGCATGGTAGGAGAGAAAAGGTGTTTGCTAAAGACAATAGCGAATAGAAGAGGCATGATGATGGGCCACCTGTTACGACACGACAGATTCTTCATAAACATACTAGAGGGAAAAATTGAGGGCAAGAGAGGAAGAGGAAGACCTACACTAACTTACTTAAACCAAGTGAAAGAGAAAGTCGCTGTCGAGTCGTATAGGGACCTCAAGAAACTGGCAATGGAGAGAGAGGAATGGCGGTTACTCCACCGACAAGAGCAAAGCTCTTAAATTTTGATGATGATGACCGGTTAGTGACACTTCAATCCCTTAGTCGACTCTTACGACACCCGCAGGAGGAGTTGGGGTGGTGACAAATGTATTATACTGCCGTCACTACACGGTCAACACACTATAGCGAACACTAATGCGTTTGTCGAGCGTGGCGATCATGGGTATTTCGTAGGCAGCTTCGTAAGCTACAGAGACAATCAAAAGGCAATCACAAGATCTGTCGTTATACCCATTCATAAACTTATACTAACTTAGCAAGCCGCTAAATATTGTTTGTCCCTTTCACTCTTATTAATATGTCTATAAGACCGACAGAGACAATACTTAGCGGCTTCTTAAGTTTACGTTTATGGGTAAGTGGGATAGTCTTTGTTTATAGACCTGTGGTTGTTTACACCTGGCATATAGGTCAGTAGTTTTTGCATATCGTGGTCTTAACTAGCCTCGCACCGGGGCTCGCTCGCGACCGAGTTTGAAAGTGAAGTGGGTTCGGCCGCAGGGGCGCGCAACCTTTGCGGAAATTGAGCATTTATATTTTTTTGACGACGGAAAATTGCCAAACGAGCTGTCAGATGTATTAATAGGTAATTGCCGATCATAGGTGGAATGTCAGGCTTGGATGTTACAGGTAATGTTAAAATAGTACATTTCCTAACTAGTACGGGAAAACTTTTTTTCGGCGAGGGTGAAAGTTGGAGCCCGAGTGAAACGAGGGCGACAATAACCCGAGTTAAATAAGTTTTTGCACGTGTAAGGGGCGATTTTTTTCATAACAAGTGCGTCAAAAAGAGAAATTACCGCGCGCGTAGCGTGCGTAAAGTTAGTTTTTGCGCACTAGTTACGAAAAACAATTTAAACAATATCCACAGAATTTTACCGATGTCGTAGTATCTTTTCACAAAAAATAATGTTCATTCGCAAGTGTGCCAACCGGCTTGGCCCATGTGCATATACAAAAACTGTAATGAGCTTGTAGACGGATTATCATTATTTTTATTACTCACTGTGTTAAATATTAATTAAGAAATATTTTTTAAAAAGTCACTTTGTGCTTTTGAATTTCATTTGAACATTTTTGACTCGAAAAATCTTGCTTATGGTTTTTATATTATTCTAAACGGGACAAACTTTATTTTACATCTTAAATAACGTACTGTTAATCCAGTAGTACAGTAAATTAAGTAGGTACCTTTTGAAAAAGAGACTTCGTTTTTTGTTACGTAGTTTTTTTCATATAGGTACATAATCCATTATTACTATTTCATATCGAACACATATTATTTGATATCCGACAAACATGCGGACGTTTCGATTGTTATTCGCTGATAGAGAATGGTAGCGAGTTATATAACCAGTCCATTTTCTCCTATTTTGGTCCGTATTGTTAGATTGTTACAAGTCTTATAAAATTTTCTGCTTACCTGAATTAAATATCTCGAAGCCCTTGTGTATCAGAATCAAGCAGGGTAAGCTCTCTAACCTAGCAGCAAGTAACTGTCGTGGTTTATGTCCTACATAAATAAAACAATTTTAACTATTTCCAATTATTCCTGCTTTTAGTCATCGATTAAACTACAATATCAACAATATCAATAGAAATGTTGGTTATAAAACGGACGCTTTTAAGTTGGTCCTTAATTTCATGCATGTATTTCTGCTCACAAAGCCCATTTTCATAACCAAATTAACATTTTCCCACACAAAAACAATTTCCCAAAACCCGGATGCACCGATAAAAGGTTGGCGGCCCCTGCCGCCCCGTTCTAGAGAGGTGGCGGTGCGTGCGCGCCGACCCGTCTCAGTCAAGCGCCGAACGCGCCGCGATCAACTTTCACAACGGTCACGACATACAAACGGACAACGGACATGTCTAAATAAAAAAAAAACAAAAAAAATTTTTGCTTAAAAATTTTTGCCGAAAAAATTTTTGCCGAAAAAATTTTCCGAAAAAAAAAAAAATTTTTTTTAATGGATTTTTGTGGTGTTGTGATGTCCATTTAAGTGTGTGGAAATGCTGCAGCCGAGAGTGTTTGGATGTGCTTTCGAGATGGGGAGCTTTAGCTTCGTGTTCGCCGCTTTAATTTTAAGCTCAGCTCTAGTTTTGTGTCAAGGTAAGTCGCATTTTTTATGTGGGCTTTAGCTGTCAATTGACATGTTGCATTCCATTGACAGAAATGTTTATCGAATTTATAAAGTTCAACGTATATATTTGGTCGTAGTATCCAGCTGAACTGAACTTATTTTGTAGGTCTAAAATGCAAAACTTATAATCTTTTCTATTTTGCATAAGTTTCCAAAAACTCACGAACTTATTTATACCAGGTAGAGATTATAATAATTTTGTTAACAATGAGTAACAAAATTTCGTGACAATATAACGTGTAATTTTGAAATAAGAACGTAACTACCTTTTTAAGGAGAATCGAGCTTGGGAAGTTTAAGCTTTTCAAATAATAGTGACTGATTTTATAAAAAAAAGATATTTTTCTAATTTCTTCTTATAAATACACCTGCGAACCATAACATGGTATAATACAACACGGTATAATATTGTGAAAATAGGTATTTATTGATAACTTCGAGTAAAAGGTACGAGTGGTGGTAAAGACATCAACGCGTTATTTAAAATTCGCACATACGACTACCTTTGAATACATTCTAGTTTTTCGTTGAATAGTTAGCGTATTGTAGTTTTTCCTCTCTGTCACTCTTTCATAGTGCGACAAAGACAGTTAGCTGCCTTTCGTTTACGATTGACGACTAAGCGTTAGCGATTGGCAACATGTCTAAGCACCCAGTTCATTCCAAAGAGTAGATATAATACGTAATATGCACAGTTTAAAAATATACTGTAAATCAACATTTTAACGACTAAACTTACGATCAAAATTTTCCTATTTACATTTTAAAATAATAAGCTCTACAATTTACCTTATATTCTGGTTATTTCATTCTTAACTTTCCAGAAATGTGCATACAAACTCACTAGCAAACCGGACACCTGCAAGTAGGTCGAAATGTCAAAATCTTGCAAGACTGCTGTGTAATAGCAGTGAAAGTTATTTAACGTTCCTATATTACCGATAGCCAATTACTTAGTGTTAACAGTTATAATTTACACGTAGTTCTAGCACTATGACGTCTATAGGCTACGGTAGCCGCTTGCCTTTAATTGGGCCTCAACGACATAAAAATTTCGTAGCACTGCACTGTATATGACCCTCTCTTTTTAATCTGTATTGTGTGAAAGAGACGGCATATAAACCAGACAGTTGTGTTAGTCGCTGAACTCTATAGGTCGACAATTTATTTATTTAGTGATTAATATTAATGTGTACGTAATATTCAACTTAATGAAATATTTAATATCAATGAGATGAGTTTAGCGTAGAATTATGTTCAAAACTTTAATTTTAACTTAAGTTTAGTGACTGACAGTACAATTTTTTTAGGTTTTTGTAAAAAAAAAACGTAAACATTCATTTAAGGTGCCAGTTTTATGAATAACATTTACTTTTTATGTTAAAATACATTCAAAAGTAGTAATATTATATTAAACAAATTTTTTTCGCTAAAAATGATAAAACTCATACAAATATTTTTTGTACGTTTTAACATCAAAAATGCGTGGTTAAAATCTTTCGGTATAAGAGCCCACGGTGTATAGTTCACGAAACAAATAAAAAAGAAGTTTTAACCGTTAAATATTTAAACAAAAAACAGTTAACATTTGTACTTTATTAATATTCTATTAGTTCAAATCTTCACATGGTGATATACATATTGAAATATAATTAATTATAATGCATCCATAATTAATTAGAGTCCATATATAAAAGTAGTGTTGCAAATATTCTCATATATCATTAATGTCAAGGTTTTTTTACATAACCTGATGTTGTAAGGTGCAGTTTTTACCAATTTAAACGGGTTTTGGTTTTGGGAAATCACGCTGGAATTTCAGCTTTAAAACTGGAAACCATTTTAGAATACAAATGATGTACCTATACTATTTGCAGTAGCATCTAAAAAAAAAAACACTAAAAACTAGCATTATTCCATAATCACGCACTTTTAGAACACAATGTTGGTTTTTATCACCAATTTAAAACCCTACGTTGAGTTCACATACATTTTTAGTAGAATCTACAAAAATGTAAACTAATATGGCTGACTTTACATAGCATTTGACGTCTTTCACACATATATATCGTGAAACAAAGTACAAAAAATACATACAAAACAAAAAAAAAACATGTAATAACAATAACATAGTTCCAATATTTAATTAGTAACCGCTTAAATTGTGCAATAAATATCAAAAATACCAATTTACTTTAATTATAAGCCAGGGAAGCTTATAATTAAAGTAAATCGACAAAAAAAAATTGCGTAATATATCACTTAAAACCTATCTGACTTTGTTATTATCCTTAGTACATAGTATTGAATGTTGTCTGTTTAATATGTCTAATAAATAAAATAAAATAAAAAATAATTCATTATACATGAATTAAATCGAATTAGTCTAATCAATCTACATATTCTACATTAAAAAAATTGCCGTGCCCAACAGTGTTATAATGTCTCTGTAACTTACAGTATAACACCTTGTAATGGTTTATAATGTGGTTATAATGTGGTCATTATAAGTGCAATAAAGATTGAGTATTGAAAAAAAGACAGAATTAGACATATTTTTACGTTAATACGAATAATTTTAACTAAAAATGTACGAGTATGAACTCAAGGTTTAAAGTTTCGAATTGGTGTTAAAACCAAAAGTGTGGTGTAAAAGTGCGTGACTATGGATCAAAATTCTGTACAGTCGCCTTCAGATATATAGGAGTGGCTACGGTGCTCAAAAATATCTAAACATGCACTCTAACGCCATGACAATAGAGACCTGGATGCTTACCCAAGTTGCCAATCGCTAACGCTTAGTAGCGTATCGTAGTTTTCCCTCTCTGTCACTCTTTCATATTATTGCGACAAAGACCGTTAGCTGCCTTTCGTTTACGATTGACGATTAAGCGTTAGCGATTGGCAACTTGTCTAAGCACCCTGCTCAGATACTTGTGAGCGCCCTGGGCGTGCCGATATTTATTATCTGATGGCGACTGTCCCATAAATATCTTCTGCATCAAGATTTTCTCAAATGTCAACCAGGTATTAAATTAATGACAGAATGGAAATGAGCCCTAATTTGGTACGAATTGAATATTCAGAAACGAGAAACTGACATTTGTAATATGACATTAAATGCCCAAATCGACGTGTCACTATTTTAGTCACGAAATATATCAAAAATCAATTAATATTAACCGCAGAAATGCAATATAATCGAAATGTTATTTACACTTTTTCATAGTAATCTCTAATTACTTAAAGTTAACCGAAATTCTCTTTGATTAGGTTCCAACAACGCTATACTCTAATTACAAACTACGTAGCTACTTACTACCATGTAGCCTGTGTGTTTATTTGCATCACATACCATAAACAAATTAAAAAAAACCTGTGATGTTAAATTTTTAATATAAGATCGATTCGATTTTAAGACAAAATGAACCATAACTTTTTCAAAAGCTTTATTTATGACTTAAATAGAAATAGTCTCTAATCAATCTACATATTCTACATTAAAACAATTGGTGCTTGTGGCAAAGTACCGAAAATCCAGGTAACATTTCCTCGCTGTCCCGCAATGCTGATACTTTGTGTGACGAATTCGCCTGCTCTTTGGTCTCCACTACTTAGGTTTTCCCAGCACAAGAAATTAGGTGATTTACATCGGTAGCCAACCTAAATCGCTACAATTAAATTCTCATTATAGTGTATATTTCACATTCAAATTCTTCGTAACATTGCACCACATAGTTATGACATTATAACGATACCTGTTCGCAACCAAATTAATTACATCGCTATTTTAATTAGCAATCGATATCTAACGATCTGGATTAAAAGGTTCGAGTCTGACTTGAATTAAAAAACAAATAGTTCAATGTCCAAATAAATTGACCAATAATCACTATTTTTTTTATTAGCCTGGTTTAGTGCCCCACTGCTGACAAAGGCCTCCCCTCTTTTTTTCCATTCGGCCCGGTCGTCACATTTCTCCCGCCAATTTGGATAGAATGCCTCCAGGTCGTCCCGCCATCTCCTTCTCGGTCTGCCAATGCCCCGGCCAGCACCATCGAAGGTTTCCCGTGGGTCCCAGTCTGAAACCATTTTGGCCCACCTTGCTGGGTGCATACGGCAAACATGCCCGGCCCAGTCCCACTTAAGCTTAGCGGTCTTAACACCTACATAAACAAATAAAAAATATAAAAAAAACCGACTTCAACCGATTTCTCCGAGATCTCATCATCAGATGATCAGATCCCGACCAAAAATGTAACGATGAGAAGTTTCATAAGCTGTGAAGCTTCTATAGAGAATGTTCTCGGCAATTTGAATTTTATAAACAATCTAATCATGCCAAAACCATTGTACGGTCGAGGAATTTAATTTCCTACCCATTTCGTACCTTGTCATAGTACTCATAGTAGGTAGCTATAGTATGACAGTCCTAGCAGTTCATATTGATTGTCACTGTGACAAGGTACGAAATGGGTAGGAAATTAAATTCCTCGACTGTATATACATGGCTTTTAAGGTATATTTTATACCTTGTTTACTCAATTGTGAAATACAATATTCTTCATAACACTTTTTTATAAGTTCTCATGGCAACATTCTCAATGACAACTAACGCTTAAATTCTCATGGAAATTCTCGGAAATTTCCGAGTATATTGCCGCAATTTTGAGAATGTTCTGCTACTTGTATATTGCTAATCCCGACTTGGTGCTAATGGGAGTATCTCGGTTGGTGTGATATTAAATATCTTGGGACAAATATCTTGGGACATCTTACACAAATCAACCTAGTCCCACGGTAAGCTCAATTAAGGCTTGTGTTGTGGGTACCAGGCGACGATATATATAATAGATAGATACGTATAGATATAGATACTTAGATACATACACACTACACAGCCATGACCAAGGAACAAACATTTGTGATAAATAAATACACAAAGAATGCCCTCGCCGGGATTCGAACCCGGAACCTCCAGCTTCGTAGGCAGGGTCACTACCAACTAGGCTACAAAGGCTGACATACTGATATTGATATATTCGTTCATTTGTCTAAGTCTAAAACTAACTTATATTAACACCGTCTTACCTGTTAACCTGCCGCTAAATAGTTTGTACTGTGTTCCGGTTTGGGGTAAGATAGCCGGTGTAATTACTGGTATAGAGGCAATCCATCTAAGTCCTCAGGGTAGGCAGCGCATAGGCGATTTTTTGGTCACTATGTCCATGGTCGCTCAGCGAGCTATGGAAAGGGCTATGCTCGGTGTCTCTCTGCGGGATCGAATCAGAAATGAGGTTATCCGACAGAGAACCAAAGTGATCGACATAGCCCACCGTATAAGCAAGCTGAAGTGGCAGTGGGCTGGCCATATTAGCCGTAGAACCGACAACCGTTGGGGTAAACGAGTTCTTGAGTGGAGATCGCGTCTCGGCAAGCGTAGTGTAGGACGCCCTCAGGCAAGGTGGAGCGACGATTTGCGCGGGATGGCTGGCAGGAGCTGGATGCGAGCAGCCGAAGATCGAGAACGGTGGCGTGAAATTGGGGAGGCCTATGTCCAGCAGTGGACTGCGATAGGCTGATGATGATGTCCATGGGCCTCTGTTCCCGCTTTCCATCAGGTGGGCTGAGAGCTCAGTTGTCTACCTTCGTCACTTAAAAAAACAAAAGAGGGACGGACAGTCTCTCGCGCGACATACTGTCGCACCAATAATGTGCTAATCCTTCTGATTAGTCTGATTACTTGGCGCCAATTGCAGCGCAACTAGTCTTTCAAATCCCATAAGCTGTAGGTATAACATTTATACGGAATCTTCTAAGCAATTACATAGCGTGTAGTGACCGGTGTGGCAAACTCTTGCGCAAGCGGCGGTCAGATAAATGTCACTCACTATTCGCAGTTGGGTAACCTATGTTTGATTTTGTGAAAGGTATGTGTTGTATACTTCATGATTTGGGCTGGGTTCAGTTAGCCTTAGCCGTGTGGTGACAGTAAGAATACGTTTGTCACCACCCCATCTCTTCCAGTGGGTGTTGTAAGAGTCGGCTAAGGGATTGAAGTGTCACTGACTGTTTATTTATCGAAGATTGATGACAGCAGCTTCGGCATAGTGAACACCCAACCCGCTTGCCCAGCGTGGCGATTATGGGCATTTACCTCCTAATGCGTCTATGCGCATATGCTAAGGAAAGGCCGGGGTGAATTTCTGAGCTTTCCAATCGCCTAATTTAGGTGGCATTATTTTTGCCGAAGTTTCTATTCGTTACAATGCGCTTTGTCATTTGAAGGAGGCACGGTACCTTATAGAAATGACGAAGTATCACATTGAGACGTTTAGGAACTTCGGCAAAAATGATGCCACCAAAATTAGGCGGTTGAAACGCTCAGATATTCACCCGCCGTTGTTCAGCAGTGGACTATTATAGGCTGATGATGTGTGTGCGAGGCTTTGTCACTGTTTTATACAAAAATGTTTCAACGTTTCGGTTGCAACGATTATAAAAAAAGACAATCCGATCATTTGAGTTTCACTGCTGGCCAACATTCGAGACAAATTAAATAAAACAGTAACAAATAATGAGCATAATGATGTCTACCTCATTTTAACTAGATTTATCTTCTCAAGCACACATTGTGATACAATAATCACTAGTATTGTTACATTTCTTACGGCTTTTATACAGTGTAACGGTTGTAATGTCATTTTTTGCGCCCTGTATCACATTATTTACATTGTGTTATGATCAGTGACATAGACCTTAAACGTCCATGATTTTGCATTATTTCAATGTAAGGTTTATCATTGGATCGCCAAATACGGATAAATCACGGTACAAAATGAACTTGCGTTTCGCAAATTAACGTAAGTGGTACTTAACAGAATTTTGGAATGTAATTAAGTAATTATACATAAATAGGTATGGTATGTATATACATAAATTTCCTGACATCTTCTGTCAGTTTACACGTCGTCTATAAATAATCACCAAATAAAAAAAAACAATAATAACATCTTTTTTTCTTCAAGATCCCATCATGCGACCCCGACTTGGTGCCAACGGGCCCATCTCGGGATTATGCCCGTTAGATTAAAAAATAATTGAAAATCGGTAAACGTTTCCCAAAAATAACGAGTAACGTACATACAAAAAAAAACTGAAAACCTCCTCGTTTTTTGTAGTCAGTTAAAAAGCGTACCTAGTAAAGATTACTGGATTCATTTAAACTGCTTACAAATGTAATATTGTACTTAGTTGTACAACGCAATCTTTATTACTTGGTTTAACATAATTATTACAAATGAAATCGTAAACATATTCTTAAATTAAAACAATCTCCAAACTTATTTCGGTACTCTCCAATTGAGTGGTCAGCATCTGAAACAAAACAAACAAACCTTACTTCTTCCCCATAAGGTCGAGATTGGCCTAGCAGTTGAAGTGGCACAAAGAAATCGGTGACAACATGGTATATTAAAAGAAAAAGTCGATGACTAAAGCCATTTGCTATATTAATAGTAATATAAAATGAAATTGGATATAGAATTATATTGATCACAGAAATGGCGTGCATCGATAGAACTAGGTTTTTCATTATCACGTTTTTTATCGTAATTGTTAGTATCTGTGAGTGATTTACCCACTCAGTAAACTGTTTAAATAATGTCAGTAACGCGCATGTGACTTAGTAAAGACGCAATCGTGAATTCTCATCCAGCTGATTGTAAGGTACAAAACTTATTATGATAATGTAAACTATTGTACACTGATATTTATTGTCAAGTTGAGTAAGTGAAACAGAGGGACAACTGAAATAATTCATACATTTAGTGTGCAAAAATTTGCTCAGTAGAAAATATTTCACCTACCCAAGTTGACTATAAAATAAAATTAGTGACAAAATTACGTTCCCCAAGTCCAAAAAAACAAGAAACACATGGTGCTTGAATAACGATTTTATACGAGATATTTTGTATGTCTTTTACATTCAGTTCATACTTAAGGTCACCAAGATTCTAGTCATCGACCTCAACCACCTGTCACTTTACGTTCGCGTCCTTCTAGAAGCTACTAGAAGGTTCTCCTGCCCAAGACCTGTACATTTATCTTCATACATCAGTGACTCTTTGAGTTGTTACGGGACATGAAGGATTACCTTCAGTCAGGGTTTCCTAGGATTTGTCCTTCTTTGAAGACCGTTCGTGGAAAATTCAGGACACTTTTCAAATGAGGAAACACTTCAATGAATTTAAATATTTAAGGGCATTATTGCGCGCAAATTTAAGATCGGAGAAAAAGGAAATTACGTCAAACGTACGGGATTTTTGAGTCTTTATCCTAATTGTGCGAAGTTTCATATGCCCTAGATATAGGTATTACATGATATTTATGACTGCTACGATATTCTCTTCTAGTCATGCTTCGGGCAAAATATTAGATACTAAATGATGTCAGGTTTTGTTATTAAGACTTAAGTAGGCTTTATTCGGTCGTTAGTATGTAAGAATGGAACGGAACCCTCATAGCTTGAACTCTTTACTCATTATTTTTTATATCATAGTAAAACAACAGAATTTCACATACAAACGTAGAAACTAAGTTACCGTTTTAAAATATGCCATATTAGCCATTTGACCGCAAACGATTTTATGACCACACCGAATCGTTTAGCAAGTGGGACGGTTGGAATTGAAGGGACGACCCAGTGTTAGCGGGCGACTATTGTCAGTGAGCGATTATTAAATAAAATTGATTTGTATAATCAGTAGAATAAAAAAACATGTGAACAAATATGACTGACTTTTCTTAGCATTTGAATCTAGATTTACGTTAATATGTACTAATAAATATCAATAATTTTAACTAAAAATGTATGTGAACTCAATGTTTAAGATATTAAGTTCGTAATAAGACCAAGATTGTGTTCTAAAGGTTCGTGATTATGGAATAATGCAAGTATTTAGGTTTGTTTACATTTTTTTAGGTTCTATTAAGGCTTGGAATAGTAACGGGGAGAGTAAAATAAAGTACGTTTACCCTATACACTGCGTTACAATTGTCGGCAGTAAATTGTCTAGTTTTAGGTACTAACGTTTACATTTTATTTTCATTTTCATTAGATTATAAACTTCTAATGTTTACATGGAATATTGCCTCTGAAATAAACCGTTTTTTTTAAAACTATATTTCACAAATGAAGAAAAAAACACAAATGGTAAACTGAACTGAAACTCATTATGGTATATTATTGTAGTTCAGTGCGGCATTTGTAAATGTTTCTTTACCTACTGTTTCTTTTTGTCCACAATTAATCTTGAAATAGTAATCAGTAGTAAAAGCCATTCCATGATTTTCTCTGCTTTGTCTTAAGGTTGACTGGTAGAGAATGTCTCATGGCATTAAGTTCACCTTCCATACGTTAAGGTTTACTTTTGTGCAATAGAGTTTAAATAAATAAATTATTCGTATGTTTTAGACCTGCAACGGAACAGAAGTGTGGCTATCCGTCAGCTCGCTTACCGTCTATTTGCTTAAAATGTTTTTGGAAGAACTTGTAATAGTCACAAATGGTAGTCTCATCTGAAATCGTTATCTTGGCTAGCCAAGAAGAAATGCCTAAGGCCTAGGCCTTAGGTTCTAAGGCTTAGGAGAAGTTTCTAGTCACTAGTGGCGAGCTCAAAAACTCTTGAAAAGTGGCAATTTATGAGCTTGACCTGGTCGATTTACCTGGACTCTATGGCTATCCGGGATATTTAGATAGGTACCGTTACTATAAGAAACAACTATATTTAAATTATATTAATACCAAATTGCTCATACATGAAAAACTTATCTTTTATAGCAGCTAAAAAGTGTATACGTAGATTAAAAGACGTATTGTCCGAGGTATAAGAAGCAAAATCGTTACTTAATATATTTATGAAGCCGACCTGATATCAAGCAAAGCACATTAAACTAGTGCCACCATACAAAGCATGTTACCTTGCAGGATATAACGACAAACCAAGTAAATACGCCTTATTACAACGGAGTAGAGTTGAGAATAAAAAACAAAATCGCTGGTACTTGCACCACGCAGAAACCTGCTCTGGGTCACTAGACAACAGTACCCTTTTTAGTAAACGACCTATGTACATTGAAAACATATAGCACTTAAGCCCTTTTTGAAAATTAGACTAATAGTGTTGGCTTCACGGATGTCGATATGGATCTCCGACGATTACATTTTATCGATGGTTTTTGCGAAAGCGATTAAAGCGATGAGCCTTGTTACTTTGCGATATTTATGCGAAAGTTGCGAAAGTAACTTTGTTTAGAGATTAATGGCAGTAAAAATACAACGTTGACTTCCAATTGAAAATGATTAAGGTTTCATGCCAAACACATGAAACAAACAAACACATTGAGTACACATTTACAGTTACAACTCAAGCCATTTTATTATCGATTTATCATCAAAATTTTCAACAAAGTAAGTACCTATAAAATCTACTTTGAGTATTAACAAGGAGCGTATGTAAACAACGTACTAAATGACTTTTATGTATATTTGTTTCTATCATTATTTACAGCATTCAGAAGTTATTATGTATTCTTTACATTTGAGACACCTAGGCGTATCCTATATATGTGAATGTACACAGTCGCATCTTTGTACAACAAATTGGCCATAAATATACAGCCCAAAAGTAACCTAAAGTTTAATCTTGTATTTTGATCGTGTTTATTTTTATATTATTTATGCTATAGAATATGTTAGCATTCATTAATACATGTAGTTGCTCATAAATATTAAAACATTGAGGTTAATGTTTTATTTCATGATCGCCGAACTGTTCATATCGATATTAGCATAAGTATATTACGAAAAATTGGAACATCACTATAATATATAAATATACACCGTGCCCTTGTGCTATCTGCAAAATTTAATATATTTTTGACCCTATTTTCAATTAATACAACACGATAGAATACCAGTAATTAATCCTAATGCCTTACGAAAAATGGTGAAAACCGGGTATCTATCTCTGTCGCTCCTATGACGCCTTCGTTGAAGTGACAGAGACCGACGCGGTACGTAGGCCTC
>JALPQI010015094.1:0-28233 GCA_025490895.1 Thaumatotibia leucotreta | reverse complement strand
GAATTTTTCGTATGTAGTGCAAAATCCTTTCTCTTTGGCTTTTCACGGAAACATCCGAATTCATATTGCTATCACAATGAACTTCAGTAGGTATATATATTGCACTGAAGCTAACTGAGACAGGGAGATTAATTCGGGCGTTCCCGTGAAAAGCCGAAGAGACAGGATTTTGCACTACATCTGTACTATATTGGGGCATGAACCCACGATTTTTTTGAGTCTTGCCCGTTAAAGGATTAAAGGCTACACACTGTAGATTGTTGCGACTCGAGCTTGGCGGGCTACTTTAATAGGTCATAGTTGTCGGCAATCTCACTCCGAGCCGAAAGAAAAATGGAGGGGACTCTGCGGCATGTGTTGCTTTGCAGTGATGAAGTGACTTGGTGTGTCAGCTTTTTCACGTTTTTGCTACGTCCATTGCAGCGAAAAGCAAGTTTTTAATCTCGTTAACAGCGTGCAGCGTCCAACCTTACTTTAGACTCAAACGCTTAGCTCTGCCTTTAAGAGAAAATATTCGAAGGGTCCCACGGAAAGAACATGTCTAGTCTTCAGAAGGAAAAACCACCTTACTTTCAACAAAATAAGGTGTGAATTTGCCATGATTTTTTTAAGCACTGGGTGCTTAGACAAGTTGCCAATCGCTAACGCTTAATCGTCAATCGTAAACGAAAGGCAGCTGTCTTTGTCGCACTAATATTCTGTGGACCTATATCATTCGTATGTAGAATAAAAAAACAATGTAATCAAACCTAATAACTTGCATTATTCCATAATCACGCATTTTTAGAACACAATGTTGGTTTTATTGCGAGCGCATTTTCACTTTTAGGGACACCCAGTTAGCGTGAAATTAAAAAACTTTTATTGCAGTCAGCTTTGTAATGACCAGCGATCGGATAAATGTGCGTCATTGATTGCAAAAATATGGACATGACTCGAAAGTTTGATTGGATAATTAATCATTTTCAGAATATTATTTATTTGATACCGGTATCTATGAAAACCATTATAAAAAGTCACCTTAAAGCTTCAAAATCAATTTTAAGAAATTATTCCTGGAATTATTCATTTATTCAACTTTGGAGTCATGTCCATATTATTGCGAACAATGAAGCACATTTGTCCGATCTCTGGAATGACAGTTAAGTACAATATCTTTAGAAATTTAAAGTTGATCGGCGGATTATAAGCATTATAAAATTAAGAACTGTTTTGAGATTTAATAAAACCTGAGTTCTCTTGGTCTAAGATTCTTTAATTCCGTGCAAATCTATCCTAGATCCCATCAATAATATGGCTTATAGTTTGTAAAATTAACACCAAAGTTAATTTTCAGTCACCTGGGTCGTGTTTTATAAAGCTACAATTTACAATTTCGCTGTTTGCCTCTCTTTCTAGCCAATATGTGCGTGCGTTAGAGAGGCAAACAGCGAAATTGTAAATTGTAACTTTATAAAACGCGACCCTGACACTCCCTACAAGTACCCACTGATAATTCTGTCCTACGATAGAAGTCCTGCACGAAGACTGAGGTATCTGAAATTTATGTGAAAACTATTGAAATATTCTGATCAATAAATACCCATGCCTATATTACCTATTACCTACAGGATTCAGAAACATTGAACCCTTAGGTACATAAGGTGGTCCTGTAATTGTCGGGATCAGACTCGACCATTGTTTATCGGCTTAGATCCATATCTAATATGCGGGGAGATAGCACATTAACTGCATATGTTGTATCAATAACTGAATCGGTATTTGGGAATATAGTAAAACATATTTGGGTCAAAATTATTTTCGTTAGTCTTGTTTCATACCACTCTGTCCACGCTTTTAGTTGCTCTTTCGACTCAGTGTATTAAAAAAAAACCGGTGCACTTGTATTTCTTTTTCACGCTATATTTTAATTCATACATCAGAAATTGAAAACAAAACATCATCTCATACAAAAATCACAACTGTCACGTTTTTTAGGGACACAAAATAAGACAACGAAAAGAATTTTGACCCATTTACTAAGTAAATTTTGGTACAACTATACCACTAACTAATTTCCAATATACTTAGGAACCCTGTCAAAGTAACGTTATCAATCAGATTGTAAGACATTTGTATCTAGTTTTCATTTTGACATGGCTGTACAGTGGCCTAGAGCTCCAATTGGTTGAGTGTGCATATTATTTAATCAACTCATAATGATGATACATTATTCTAATCACATACCATAAATAAAAGGCTACATTATAGACATTCCTTTGAACGGTTTGTTTATTTCTAGAAAATAACTTATATAAAAAGCAAGTACCAACTAACTAACTTTTGGGGTATTATTCTATTCTAATCTGAGCCAATAGTGTCCCACTGCTGGGCAAACGCCTCCCCCCCATTTTCTCCATTCTGATTTATGTCGACCTGTCTCCGACCACTCCTTCAAAATATTACATGACCTAAAATATTCAATCAGAAGGACAGAGGTACGAAAGCGTTGGTTATAGTCTGTTTGGTTAGGTATTAAAAAAAAGGTAAACACGTTGTTGAAAACTACGAGTACCTAGAAAATAAATTTTAGTTAATATACATAATATAACAAGGAAATACAGTGATATACATTGTTTTGATTCATTAAGTACCTAGTATGGATTTTTAAATGTATATTTTATATATTTGTGTAAGATGTCCCAATATATTTATTATTATTATTTATTATTAAATGCATTTTTCAATAAAAAGATACTGCAACATTATTTACCTTTTCTTAAATACCTAACCAAACAGAGTATAGCAGTTAGGTTGAAAAACCTTATTGCCATTTTTTAGTTACGTGAAAATACATGCAAGTGTATTGATTATTTTAGGAACCATGAACCTATTATATTATTGATTATTTTCTATTAAGTAGTGTTAAATTAATTATGTGTCATTGAATGTACTATTATGAAATAAATAAATTTTAGTGTATTGATAATTGGTCAAGGCAGGGATATTAATGAAAGTATTATCATATCCTCCCAACGTTGCAGTAAGCCGCCATTGTGCATGATATTAAATAACCCGAGCGGGTAATAAGGCTTTCATGAATATGCGGGCCGGCCTGTAGGTCAGAGATAGATAGATGTATGTACATTAAGATTATTCAGGGCTCCTGTGCATGTGATGGAAATTTAAAAGGATTCATTAATGTGGAGATTATACGATTATGCGGTCACACAGATTTACGCTGACATTTATTAGACTTTAACCCTTTAACGGGCAAGACTCAAAAAAATCGTGGGTTCAAGCCTCAATATGTTATTATCTTATTCACACATTCGACGCTGCGTTCGTCAATGAGCTCGACGACGAGACAGCCTCCACTTCGACGTCGAGCGCAGCGCTGCGGAAAACGGTATTCACTAACGTAGAACAGCTCGAAGTCGAACTGTAGGCGGTGACAGCCGATCACAGCTCGACGCTGTTTAAGCCGAATTAATCTCCCTGTCTCAATTAGCTTCAGTGTAATTATATACTAAAGTTCATTGTGAGAGCAATATGAATTCGAATGTTTCCGTGAAAAGCGTAAGAGAGGATTTTGCAGTACATGTATACAAAAAATTCTGTACAAGAAATAAATACAAAAAGAAAGTGCTATAGGGTGGTGTGGTGGTTTTTGAGACCGGTGCCCGATAAAGGCTTAACGGCAAAGTTATCACTCATATTTCAATGACAAATGACTTAATCGTACCGTATAATATCTAATGTAAGTTCACGTCACCAAGTCCTTTTGTCGTTAAAATACATGAGATTTTTATATTTTTTTCTGAACTGCGGTTGAGGGCTGACAGAAACGAATTTTTTCACTACTTTGCCCTTGTCTCTTATGAATGCGTCCTAATCGTTCCACTACAAGCAAATAACATAAAACACCGTAGAAATAGGTTACAAAAAAGCAAGCAAACAAAAAACTTCTCACATGATTACAGTGGCTTCCAAATTAAAAGCAGCAGAAGTTATGGAGTACTATAAACAGCAAATAATATCTTTTCGTTATTAAACGAACCACGTAATGCCATATTTTCGTGCGCCATTTCCTTGGTGTTCCGCTTAAGTTACGGCGACAATTCTTTAAAGTAACAAGGTAAGTAATAGGCAAGTAACGCTTGACTTTCTTGTTAAGGGAACGGAGAAAACGCTACAAAGATTCAGGATACTAGGTAATATTTATTTTAGTCAAGACGATCATTGCTGATTGGGATTTTATTCTTGCTTTTATTGTTCAGTGACGTAGCGCCCTAAATATTAATAGGGACTGAACTGAACATAACGCTCTATGGTTGGCCCTTAGGTTCAGGATGTGAATTGAGCTTATACACTATCACGGGCCGGCTTTTGATTACAACTTACAACTCGTATTACAAGCGGAAGCCTCTTTTCGACTCCTCTTACCAGAACGAGACTTTCAGCACTTCACTCTTTACATCTTTATTCATTAGGAAGGTAAACAAAAACAACACAATTACGAGTACGATAAAAGCCATATAAGTAATTTCAAATAAATAAAATATTTTAAAATAAAAATAAAACCGCCTTCAAAAATTCGCCAGAACTAAAAAGTTAAAAATAATTTTATTTCCTACTTCTTAGGATTTCCTACCCAAACCCTTAAACCTTTTACCCTATTCATTGAAATTAAATATTATGGCTAGGTATCCTACAGATTTCTTAGAAGTCGGTGCCAAGCCAAATACGTTCACGTATTTGGCTTGGCGGTTTAATTCAAATTAAGGCGGTTTTATTTTTATTTTAAAATATTTTATTTTTTGCTTTTTAGTAGTGTATTTTATATTAAATCGTTATTTAGTATGCTCTAAATACTTGTAATTAGAATGTACTGCACTGTAGTAGGCCAGAAAACCTGAACTGGCTAACTTATATGAATATACAACAAACCGTCTGTGCGATATTCAAAGAATTATCCTATTATCAAGGAGTTATACATTGTATCATCAGCAGGTAAAGGTATGAATCATTTCAAAGATTATAGGTAACAGCCTTAGCATGCCTATTTAAAGAATCACTAACCGCTAACCAACATGTCATAACTACTAAGCAAACACTTGAATAGATCTCGAAAATGTATGACAGTTGTTATATTCAAAGAATTATCCTCTAACTCCTAATCGTTAAGGAGTTATACCTTTCATCATCAGCTCACCAACAGGAGACTATGACCACCTAAAGGCAAATACTCGAATAGCTTCCAAAATACGTGTAATATGATATATTTAAGAATTATCCCCCAACTCCTAATCTCTAAGGAGTTGTACCTTCCATCATCAGCTCACCAACATGAAAGGATGACCACCTAAAGGCAAATACTCGAATAGCTCCCAAAATACACGAAATATGTTATATTTAAAGAATTATCCCCCAACTCCTAATTACTAAGGAGTTGTACCTTCCATCATCAGATCACCAACTTAAGACGTTCATGACTAGACGCAAATACCTACTTCATTAGTCTTCGAAAATAAATGAAAAATGTCATATGTGCCTACAACATTTGAAGAGTTCCCTCGATTTCTCCATCATCAGATCTGGATTCGGTGACAATGGGACCAACTAGAAGGTATACTCTTTCAAACAAAAAAAGAATTTTTCAAATCGGTCCACGCGTCTTCGAGTAATCGGGGAACATACATAAAAAAAAAAAGATTTCGACGAATTGTAAACCTCCTCCTTTTTGAAGTCGGTTAAAAATAACGAATTAAAAACTACATAAATACCTATACAAGTTATACAACTAATTTAAATCTGCTGAAAAATGGGACCCCTTTGGCTTCATGCCGCGAGTGCCAACAAACCACTTATGATATGACTTATAAATAAATTGTAATAGGTACCTAATATTTGTAATTATTTAGTATGTAGGCTTAAAAATACGATGGTCGCCGTGATGTGTAGATACCCGGTGGTTGATTGCACTGGTTTTTGTGATTGCAAGCTCGTAACGATGGTTATTTTTTTCATGTCAAAGTCAAAATCAATATCATTTATTCAAAATAAATCCATAAAGAATACTTTTTGAACGTCATAGTTTAGGTAGGTACATCATTCGTTTTGTTACATATTTTTACTATTTTCATGGCGAGAAGTAGACGAGACTCGAGATAAAGTGGGTATAGTCATAAAATAGACAATGTTAATGTTATCTTCCATGTTCTTTGAACGGGAAAAGTTTCTGAGACGGAAATAGAATATTATCGTTATATTTCCGCCTCAAAAACTTTCTCTTACTTACAGCTAATCGTTACAACTTTTTCATTCTATCAAGTTCCGTGCTAGAATATATTTCAAATCAAACTTCACTGGCAGAGATAATATCGTGAGCCGCAATGGAGGCCAGGAAAACATTACCATTACATTAACAAGGTTTTGCAATAAGCGGCATTCTTTGTAATCAACCGAGTTCACTTAAAAATAATGAGTATTTTCTTGGAACAAAAGAAAATTGACAAACCTCGGGTGACTGCTTATACACTCGCGGCCACTGAATGACCCGTATTCTTGTAGTTGGAATTTTTCATAGAAAACACTAGAAACATGCTGATTTCCAATACTTTTTAAAAATATTTTTAGTACATTTGGAATCGGATTTAATATCTGGTTGCGTTGGAATATCCTTGATTTTTTTAAATCAATCCAAGATAGATGAAACTTTATCGTTAGATGACTCCGTAGATATAAAAAATAAAATATTTTAAAAATAAAAATAAAACCGCCTTCAAAAATTCGCCCGAACTAAAAAGTTAAAAATAATTTTGGTTCCTACTTCTTAGGATTTCCTACTCAAACCTTTAAACCTTTTACCCTATTCATTGAAATAAAACATTATGGCTAGGTACCCTACAGATTTCTTAGAAGTCGGTGCCAAGCCGAATACGTTCATAGGTATACAGGGTGGAAAGGGACGACGTTCCTTCCCGCTACCGACCGAGTCTACCAACCATTACAATGAACTTTCAGTATGGGACCAACATCGAAAGCGTACATGTAAAATTGACTTTTCCATACTATTGAACTTTAACTAATCACTCACTTTGTATGAGGGGTTAATTTTTTTTTTAATATTTCGATGTTGGTCCCATACTGAAAGTTCATCGTAATGGTTGGTAGACTCGGTCGGTAGCGGGAAGGAACGTCGTCCTTTCCACCCTGTATATTAGATAGAGCTTTGTAACTTACTGTCACTTCGATTACGCTTTTATCAACAGAATGGTCTGCCTCAGTCATTTTCATGAAAGCATAACCGGAGTGACAGTAAGTTACAAAGCTCTATCAAATACATATAAGTACTCGTAAAGTGAACATATTTGGCTTGGCACCGACTTCTAAGAAATCTGTAGGGTACCTAGCCATAATGTTTTATTTCAATGAATAGGGTAAAAGGTTTAAAGGTTTGAGTAGGAAATCCTTAGAAGTAGGAACCAAAATTATTTTTAACTTTTTAGTTCGGGCGAATTTTTGAAGGCGGTTTTATTTTTATTTTCAAATATTTTATTTTTTGCTTTTTAGTAGTGTAAATATAAAATCGTTATTCAGTATGCTCTAAATACTTATAATTAGAATAAACTGCACTGTAGTAGGCCATAAAACCTGAACTGGCGAACTTATATGAATACAAAAACAATTTCAAAGGTAACAGACTTAGCATGCCAATATTATTTAAAGAATCACTAACCGCTAACCGACATGTCATAACTACTAAGCAAACACTTGAATAGATCTCGAAAATGTATGACATTTGTTATATACAAAGAATGATCCTCCAACCCCTAATCGTTAAGGAGTTATTCCTTTCATCATCAGCTCACCAACATGAGACTATGACCACCTAAAGGCAAATACTCGAATAGCCTCCAAAATATATGAAATATGTTATATTTAAAGAATTATCCCCCAACTCCTAATCTCCAAGGAGTTGTACCTTACATCATCAGCTCACCAACATGAAAGGATGATCACCTAAAGGCAAATACTCAAATAGCTTCCAAAATACACGAAATATGTTATACTTAAAGAATTATCCCCCAACTCCTAATTGCTAAAGAGTTGTACCTTCCATCATCAGATCACCAACTTAAGATGTTCATGACTAGATGCAAATACTTGATTAGTCTTCGAAAATAAATGAAAAATGTTATGTGTGCCTACAACATTTGAAGAGTTCCCTCGATTTCTCCAGGATCCCATCATCAGATCTGAATTCGGTGACAATGGGACCAACTAGAAGGTATACCCTTTCAAACAAAAAAAGAATATTTCAAATCGGTCCACGCGTCTTCGAGTAATCGGGGAACATACATAAAAAAAAAAAAAGATTTCGACGAATTGTAAACCTCCTCCTTTTTGAAGTCGGTTAAAAAGAGCATACAGATGTAGTGCAAAATCCTTATTCTTCGGCTTTTCACGGAAATGCCCGAATTAATCTCCCTGTCTCTATTAGCTTCACGGCAATATACAGGGTGACATCGGAGTCGTGATCGAAACTGTGAGAAACGTGTTAAGATGGTCTTCCTAAACAATGTTCTCTATGGGACCTATATGAACAAACATACTTTTTTACGACTAGTAAAGTTCGAGTTCATTAATATGTATACATTTCTCCATACTAATCCTTTCCAAATGTGTTTACATAATTATGAAACGACACTGGAAGTTATGAACACTTCCGCACCGTTCGGTATGAAATCAGTTTTTTTTTCGCGATATTCATATTTGTTCCATGAGAAACCTTGTTGAGAATGACCATCTTAACACGTTTCTCACAGTGACGATCATGATTCCGACCGATGTCACCCAGTATAGGTACTGAAGTTCATTGTGACAGCAATATTATGAATTCGAATGTTTCCGTGAAAGCCGAAGAGAAAGGATTTTGCACTACCTACATGATTAAAAAGCCCGTATTACCAATTATGTTATGGGTGATTTTTTTTAATGCTCAATGAACTACAAACCAATTTAAGGATAATTTTAAGTTTTTTTTTATTCAATGGAAATACAAGCTAATTAAAAAAAAACAATGTATACTGTTATCTACTACTCGAAAAATAGGATACTTTATTATAAATATTAGATGTCATATACCAAAGAAAAACGACCAAGATCACCTATTAAGTAGTGTGACTACTGGAGAAAAATTAAAAGTACAAATCAAAATATTTAGTTAATAAATAATTTGATTTGTACTTTCGCAATATGTGCAATATGTTCAGGATACTTTATTTTAAATTTAGTCATACACTGTACTAGATAATTTATTTAAAATAAATGACGTCATGTCAAGTCGTTATAATTACTACAAGCGGACCAAAATATGTATATACTTACAGCGTTCTTTTCTGCTAATTTTAAGGGAAGCTTATTTAGGTCAAATAAAACCTATATCTCTAAGAAACTAATTAGTGTCTTAACTTAACTCTTATTGTTATGAAGTTATTAAAAAATAAGTTTACTAGGGTGTTGTAACCTTTACGAGTAGGGACAGTCGAGTTCATAAATATGTGTACAAATTTTTATTTAATGTGTTGGGATGCAATGCAGCAATGGGGTGCACCTTGCACAATGTATACATATTTTTATGAACTTGACTGTACCTAGGTACTACATCCTACATACTAATATTATTATTTTGGCAAGTGCCGATGCCGTCAGTCACCATTAATTTTAATTTTATTTTAAGATCTCTCACACTTACATTTTAATTTAAGAAACGAAAAGAATCTAAGACGCCGTAAAACTACCCAACTATAGTCCAAAAGCTCCCAACTATGGTCCAAAACTAAGTCAAATATCTTCGATTTAGTGTAATTATTATAATATATTATTGACGCAGCTCTTACACAAAGTGTCTTACACAAACTCTTACTTCTCCTCATTAATAATTAAGAAACTTAGAATAAAACCAAAATAAAATATTTCCATTGATGCTTACGAGTTGGACTTGTGGACAATATTTAGTTGTAGTAGTGGACTACAGTTGTATGGTTTTACGGCACTGAAGATTTTGTTTTCGAATTTCTTACTAAAAGTATTCTACTAGCTTACCTACTTTTATTTATAAGATGTGATTTATAAGACTGATAACGATCTAAATAAATTAATTTCAGAAAAAAAACATGTCATGAAATAATAAATAAAATAAAATTGCGTCGTTCCCTAGGAAAACACAGATTAAATTAGCAGGACCCGTAGCGAAGCGATACAAGTTTGTTAAATTGAAACCACATCAATTCAATTCTGTTATTGTATGTACGTCGAGGTCAAATATATCAACACAGCTAAATAACCAGATATATATTTCGCACACCTAGATAAAAACAGTATTAACTCAAAACTTGTAGAAACAAAGTTCGCAGATCTTAAATATACCCTTAACAAGTTAGTCTATGCCTTAATTAAAAAAAAAATTTTTTTTGAGTTAATACTGTTTTGATCTAGGTGTGCGAATTACAGGACTTTATTGCCTTCACATTAAAGTGGTGTTAATATATTTTCAGCACCTGAACCGTAGATGTCTTTTAAGTCGACTAGCTCCGAATTATTCTTAATTACCAAAGTTCAAACGTGAACAAATGCCTGCGCTTAATGAAGACCCCAAGGTCTATAAACGTCGTCTGAAACAAGATGAATCTGTCTGTTGACCTCTATACTATGGCTCGAGTTCAATTCCGAACAGCCGCTTAATATGCACAAAGCATATGCCGACGATATCTTCTTGTTAATAAATTGCCGTACCTTGCCCGTGGATGTAACCTGCCTACAATACAATTACAGTTATTAGAACATACAGGGTGAGCGATATGAAGTGTTACCAAATAGATTTTATTAAGTCTAGCGTCAAAGTAATAGCGGCTCAATATTGGAAATATGTTTCGGATTTGGACACCGCAAACATAAGAACGAGACTGAGCTTCGGCTTATAAAGCTCGTAAGAACCAAAAAAAAAAATATTTTAAAATAAAAATAAAACCGCCTTCAAAAATTCGCCCGAACTAAAAAGTAAAAAATAATTTTAGTTCCTACTTCTTAGGATTTCCTACCCAAACCTTTAAACCTTTTACCCTATTCATTGAAATACAATATTATGGCTTGGTATCCTACAGATTTCTTAGAAGTCGGTGCCAAGCCAAATACGTTCATAGATATACATTAGATAGAGCTTTGTAACTTACTGTCACTCCGATTATGTTTTTATCAACAGAATGATCTACCTCAGTCATTTTGATGAAACCATAACCGGAGTGACAGTAAGTTACAAAGCTCTATCAAATACAGTCATATTACACACAGTCATACTCGCGAAGTGAACATATTTGGCTTGGCACCGACTTCTAAGAAATCTGTAGGATACCAAGCCATAATATTGTATTTCAATGAATAGGGTAAAAGGTTTAAAGGTTTGGGTAGGAAATCCTAAGAAGTAGGAATTAAAATTATTTTTTACTTTTTAGTTCGGGCGAATTTTTGAAGGCGGTTTTATTTTTATTTTAAAATATTTTTTTTTTGCTTTTTAGTAGTGTAAAATCGTTATTTAGTATGCTCTAAATACTTATAATTAGAATGTACTGCACTGTAATAGGCCAGAAAACCTGAACTGGATAACTTAAATATTCAAAGAATTATCCCATTATCAAGGAGATATACATTGTATAATTTCAAAGATTATAGGTAACAGCCTTAACATGCCTGTATTATTTAAAGAATCACTAACCGGTAACCAACATGTCATAACTACTAAGCAAACACTTGAATAGATCTCGAAAATGTATGACAGTTGTTATATTCAAAGAATTATTCTCCAACTCCTAATCGTTAAGGAGTTATACCTTTAGTCATCAGCTCACCAACATGAGACTATGACCACCTAAAGGCAAAATACTCAAATAGCTTCCAAAATACATGAACTATGTTATATTTAAAGAATTATCCCCCAACTCCTAATCTCTAAGGAGTTGTACCTTCCATCATCAGCTCACCGACATGAAAGGATGACCACCTAAACGCAAATACTCGAATAGCTTCCAAAATACATGAAATATGTTATATTCAAAGAATTGTCCCCCAACTCCTAATCTCTAAGGAGTTGTACCTTTCATCATCAGCTCACCAACATGAAAGGATGACCACCTAAAGGAAAATACTCAAATAGCTTCCAAAATACATGAAATATGTTATACTTAAAGAATTATCCCCCAACTTCTAATTGCTAAGGAGTTGTACCTTCCATCATCAGATCACGAACTTAAAACGTTCATGACTAGACTCAAATACTTGATTAGTCTTCGAAAATAAATGAAAAATGTCATGTGCGCCTACAACATTTGAAGAGTTCCCTCGATTTCTCCAGGATCCCATCATCAGATCTGAATTCGGTGACAATGGGACCAACTAGAAGGTATACCCTTTCAAACAAAAAAAGAATTTTTCAAATCGGTCCACGCGTCTTTGAGTAATCGGGGAACATACATAAAAAAAAAAGATTTCGACGAATTGTAAACCTCCTCCTCTTTGAAGTCGGTTAAAAATGGACAAAAACCGAATTTCACTTGTCATTTCTCCAGTGCAGAAAATGCACTTCGCAAATCTTTTTATCTGGTCTATTATGAAGAGAAAGGTGGGAACAATTAAACATGCTAGTACCTATAAGTGAAATGAAGAAAGCGATCTTATTTCACTGGCACATATCATTACCACTGGATCACAAACGTGCTGTGAGCAAATTTTTTTACCATATGAAGACCATAGTCAAGGCAAAAGGTAGTCATATTGACTAAAAGTAAATGTAATGTAAAAGCCGTGTGGTGACGGCAATAAGAATATATTTGTCACCACCCCAACTCCTCCTGCGGGTGTCGTAAGAGTCGACTAAGGGATTGAAGTGTCACTGACCACTATTTGATAAAAGATTGATGATGGGCAGCAGCGTCATCATAGAGGACACATTACTGCGATCGCCAATCCGCTTGCCCAGCGTGGCGATTATGGGCATTTACCTCCTAATGCGTTTATACGCATAGTTAATAGGAGAGGCCTACATCCAGCAGTGGACTATTATAGTCTGATGATGATGATGAAATGTAATGACAAAATGTAATATTTTTTCTCTTGTTTTGTCTTACTTATTAATTGTTGCAACTAAAAAATCGCAGTCCTTTGAAATTGTTAACATTTCATATCGTTCACCCTATAATATATATACAGTCAGGTGACGGCAGTAAGAATACATTTGTCACCACCCCAACTCCTCCTGCGGGTGTCGTAAGAGTCGACTAAGGGATTGAAGTGTCACTAACCATTATTTGAGAAAAGATTGATGATGGGCAACAGCGTCATCATTGGGGACACATAACTGCGATCGCCAATCCGCTTGCCCAGCGTGGCGATTATGGGCATTTACATCCTAATGCGTCTATACGCATCGTTAATAGGAGAGGCCTACGTCCAGCAGTGGACTATCATAGGCTGATGATGATGATGAGGTGACGGCAGCAAGAATATATTTGTCACCTTCCCAACTCTTCCGGCGGGTGTCGTAAGAATCAACTAAGGGATTGAAGTGTCACTTACCATTCTTTGACAGAAGATTGATGATGGGCAGCAGCGTCATCATAGTGGACACATTACTGCGATCGCCAATCCGCTTGCCCAGCGTAACGATTATGGGCATTTACCTTATAATGCATCAATACGCATAGTTAATAGAATATACCATCACCCAGCAGCGGACTGAGATAGGCTGATGATATGATGTTAATAATCAGATGTCTTATGGCTGAAATGAAATAGAAATAGAAATGTTTATTTGCAAGAATACGTTACAATTAGGTCTTTCTTACATCATTTTGAGAATCAGTATTCAGTCGACATAAAGCCAACATGCAAAATATTTATACAGGGTGTTTGTTATGTCGTTAGCCAAATTTGGATTTATGTCATTCGCGATCACCAGTACACAATATTTTTGAAAAAAAAGTGACACTTTTTTTTAGTTTTTTTTCCCGTTTTTTATCCGGCAAAAACATAATTTGTGGTCACTAGGCAAGTTTGTTTCAATCCGTGCGATTCGATGGCAGACAAAAGGGTAGCAGGTTTGAGTAGTCAAGTCTTAGCCAATCAGGAGTTCATCACAAGCACCGATCAGCCGACGTCACTCACCCCACCATCGGCACTAAACAATGAATAAAATGTCCTAACTACATACACACACGATTGTTGTTTCATTAAAACTGCCCAAGCGCATACCTACCTCTGTACCTGCTCGTCGTCATCAACAATTCAATTTGCTTAGAGAGTGCATTAGAATCGATATCTGAGGTAAACCAGTACGCGTTTGTATGACGGAACATTTAAGTTACTCCGTTCTTGAGGTCAAATTATGCTGGCTCGGCTGATCGCAAGATGCCATGTGCCATTTGTACAGCACTCTGTAAACAAAGAAGGAGTGCGCTTGCGTGAACGCGCTCGAGTCAAACTACCCTCAGATCGGCGCGCAACTCAAAATATCCTCATAAAGTACTGTATGCGACAGACTGATAATGCTGTCTCGTGGGACTTACCTGCAAGTTAAGCTCCACCTCCATTCCCCACCACGCGTAGGAAACTTGTTACGTACGTTATAACGCATTGAATTAGTTACCTTATGCGGGTTAATTAAAGTTGCAAACTCAAACACCCTTTCCAATCTGATTTGGCAGTTATGAGATGGTGGGGCAGTACGCAAAGTAAGCAAGTGATCATAGTGAGCAAACATTCGTTAGATAAGGGGATTTAAAAAAAAATCTATAACAAAAAGGATAATGAAAAATGGATTATTTTTGTTTTACCAAATATTTTTTTACGCCTTTACCCAACACATATTGCAATATGGCTAATGATATAAAAAACACCCTGTATATTACATTTGGTAACAACATACTCCGTGGTTTAGGTAGGTACTAATAAATAATGACATTTCCAACAAATTCGAAAATTATGATAAATTACACTTAATAGAGAAATAAATTGTTACACAAAAGCCTATGTCATGAAATATTAATACAAATTTAATTACATTAACAGAAATACATTTTTATACAAAAGTTATGTCTAAAAACAATAATACAAATTTAGTTACATTAACATGATGACAATGATGATGATGATGACGATACTACGATGAAAATTATGATACTTCGACTACGGTGACTATTGTTTATACTTTATTAGTATAAATAAACAACAATTCGGGGGTTTGGGTTCATACATAATGGTATTTTATTTTACATGTAAGTAGGCCAGGACGCTCAAAAATACCTAAGCAGGCTTCTATTGCCATCACGTTAAAGTGTGTGTTCAGATATTTTTGAGCACTTTGGCCGCTCTGATATATCTGGGTCCCGTTTTATAAAGTTACAAGTTACAGGTTACAAGTGTACAGGTTACAGGAACCTGTAATGCACTATGAACTATTACAGGTGTTTTATAAATACACACAAAAATTTACAATTGTAATGAACCATGGTAAATCTCGATTACAAGTAACATCTACAGGCGTGACGGACATCACTATTTAAAAATAAAAAACTGACATAAATAATCGTATATCCACAGATTATGTATGTTTATTTTGATGGAAAATCAGCCCTACTACCGCGAAATTCAAAATTCGTAAATTTCGAAGATTTTTCGCCGTAACTCCAACGAAGGCTTCATTAAAGTGAGAGAGACAAATCCTCGAAATTTGCGAAAATTGCAGTGGGGCCGCAGAACAAAACTATGAGAGAGATGTTCTAAATTAGTGTGGAGTTCATTCGCTCTTTGAAGTCGTACGGTGTCCGACTCCGAAAGTCCAAATTTATTAGGAGCTGAAACAGTCTCGGTCAACGCTATCGGGGTACAGTCAAGGGAATAAATATAATAATATATACAGCTTTAGACCTTATGCTCCAGACATAAGTAAAAAAGTGTAGTCATAGTCAGCGGCCCTACCGCAAACTCGAAAATCCGCAAATTTCGATTATTTTTCTCTTTCACTCTAATATCGCCTTGTTAGAAGTGACATCGTTTGCGGTTTTCGGAGTTCGTAGTAGTTGGCCAAAACTATGAATAATCTCTCAGAAAGCGAATAATTTCAACAGTATTACAAGCAAACGTCTGTAGCACACGAAATAACTGGGAAAATTGCACTTGTAGTTGCGGTTACAGGCCTCAAGACGTACGTCAGTTTTTGTTACAAGTCTACCACACCTACACTTGTTATTTACAATATTTTTATAAAACACTTGTTCGATTACGAGTTTAAAACTATTAAACTCCTGTATTTTTGTCTATGGCTGAGCTACAGGCACTTGTACATGTAACTTGTAAAATTGTAATGTAACATAGTACTTTTATAAAACGCAAATTGTAAAAAACGGGGCAAGTGTTGCCAGTAAACGCTTGTAAAATTGTAACTTGTAACTTTATAAGACGGGACCCTGATAGCTCCTGTATAAAAAATCGAGTCGCAAGGCCTTTTAAGTAGCGACGTGTTCGCCAATGTCACCAGTTTTGTTTCTTTCTGTCCTACACGAGTAAAATATGTTCATTTATTTATGCATCGCAGGAGACTCCTGAGGGTAAAACATCCATCATGTTGTGACAAGTTTGTTAGATGGCTGTCCAGTTAACGTAAAATAAACGAGATAGAAGACACTATTATAAGTTTCCCTGCAAGCGAGTTATAGAACATTTTATACTGAGACGTATGCTAAGTATTTATAATAGTTTAGGTTGAGGAATTCCTCTTTAAAAGGGCTTATTTCTACTTTATCAATAGAGATTATTTCTCTTATGAAAACATAGAAAAATAGCTCTAATTGACAGTGTAGGTAGTTCATCTGGAGGGTTGATTGCAAAAAAAATACTAAATTAAAGGCCTTTGAAAACAAAATTTTACGTCATAATTTTTGTGTTACGAAGTTAAATTATGTGACTACTTTTGTCACTGAAAAAGGGTGACAAATTCAAATTTTCTATAAGCGATCAGCAATACGAACCTTTAATAAATCTTTTAAAGAACCCCGCACGGAATGTTCGGAAAAATCCGTTCGGTCGATTTTGCTGAAATTTTGTGAAAAGATAGCCTCTAATAGTCTAATTAACTGTGCGAAGATGCAACCTTACTTAATGACTAGTTTTTAAAATATAACGATTTTAAGTTTAACGAAAAATGAAGTAAGTATATATGACGCTAATATGCACTTACTACCTTTTTCCCTGGGTTGATTTAAGATAAAATTATTTCATAGTACTTAGTAATAATATGACGATTTGTAGTCCCAATTATCTAACATGTAAATATATTTAACATTTATATAATATATCTAAATATATTCGTGGCAATATCGGGTAAAAAAATATTTAAAAGCTCAAGCTATCTTATATTATATTTTAAAAGAATTGTGAAACGATTTATATATATCAAGAACATTTTAATATCGTAATAAAATTGACTTCGCGAAAAAGGTAGTAAGTGCATATTAGCGTCATATATACTTACTTCATTTTTCGTTAAACCTAAAATCGTTATATTTTAAAAACTAGTCATTAAGTAAGGTTGCATCTTCGCACAGTTAATTAGACTATTAGAGGCTATCTTTTCACAAAATTTCAGCAAAATCGACCGAACGGATTTTTTCAAACATTCCGTGCGGGGTTCTTTACCCGGTTACAACTGCCGAATGTTGTTAGACAGAGTATACCACATACACAGATGTCATATATACCATAGATCAAGCAAACGTATCTACTTAGCGTGTCAAATGAACTCAGTAAAATCTACTGAGTTGTCCGTCTTTAAT
Organism: Thaumatotibia leucotreta; assembly: GCA_025490895.1. Lineage (NCBI taxonomy): Eukaryota > Metazoa > Arthropoda > Insecta > Lepidoptera > Tortricidae > Thaumatotibia > Thaumatotibia leucotreta. Next base: position 10,369 of record JALPQI010015094.1, on the reverse strand, counting down.
CACAGCTTGCAGCTTTCGGGCGTCAAATTTTGTAAGTTGAAGTGAACAAAAGCATTAATAATGCCTCCTTAAGTAATATTAATTGCAACAACACAAAAAAATATGAATACTCAAGGGCCTGAGACATATTTAAAATCATAGGCAAGTAACAACTTCAGTACAAAATCTGGCACGCTCGGCCGCCATACAAATGAATGAACTTGTTTCTTCTATCCAAATCTAATTCTGTGACCACATAGTTTATAATTTTATGACTAACTTTCGTAACACAATTTTCGTTTTGATTAAAGCCTTAATTATGTATTTTTATTTTGCAATCGACCCTAGAATAAGACTTTAGCTTCAAATACCGCCGCGATTTTCAGAGGGACTTCTTACTCTACATAATGGATTCGGCAGTAATCCGCGGGTCAAGTCAACCGTTTATGAGCGTTAACTATTTTTTTTGTAATTTACGGCTTTCTTCTAAGGACAAAGTTGCCAGATTATAGTTTGGTTTCGCAAGCACTTAAGCGGGACCCTGGTTTTTATGACTAAATATTATTATTCTATTGCCTTTTGCTGTGGCAAATGTCGCAATTTCCTGATTTCGCAATAGCAGTCATCCAATTATACTAACTGAATGCTTTGCAGATTTAAAAGATATTTTCTCCTAGTAACTCTCACTTAAATCGATAAAAAGCTTTCAACCTGAATTGAATTGAATTTATCGAGTTCTTAAATGTAGTTTCATTAATCAAGAACTAGAATGGACTTCATTGCATTCCTGGTATAGATTGCCACCCTTAGATTCCGCATCATAATAAGCATTGTGTATTTGGATTCCTATCGTTATCATGTTTTTATTTCCTTCTTTGTCGGTGTCTGTCGCTCAATCGAGGGTATTTATTTGTATGTTTATCACAAATATTGATGGATGGTTGTCTATGTGCTTAAGGATCTACCTATCTAATATTATACATAATATTAGTAGGTATCTACATTACAGATAGGCCTACGTCGATTAGTGTAAGATTGTCCTCTAATCTATTTAATTATTTATTCATTATATCCGAGTACAGGTTTGGTAATATTGGCATCTGGGTCGACGTGTTGTTTACATATTTTTTTGTTTGGTACAGACGAACGGTATACATACTTTAGTTGGATTAAACTGTTGAATGTTAAATCTAGTTTACTAAATAAGTGATCTGCATGTCTGAGAATTCAGACTAAGATTCCGTGACTGCCAATGTGGGCAAGAATTGCCCTTTGTTCTTGATATAGGAAGTTCTGCACTCTGCAGTTCAAAGCTCAACATTATTAATTGAATGCTAAAGGCATGCATTTACTATGAGAACTATGACGGAAAGGGGTTATTCTGTCTCTGAATCTACGAACAAATAAAAACATATATAACAACATAGAGATGCCATATTTGCCTTTTAATATCGGTCCTGAAAATTTTTTGACAACGCATATGAATTTCAATATTAATCTATATAAACTGGACCTGACTATTTATTTGAAAATAGTGGTGATTGATCTATTAATGTTTCGATTGGCTATATTCTATTTGAATTTATTTAGTCGCTATTCTCTGATCTATTTTTGACTTCTCGTTCTTTCCTTCATTGTTGTTTTATATGTACTTATGTATACAAATATCACCGAACTTTTTGTGGGACTAGGTTGATATGTATTGTGTAGCTACGATTGTCTGAAAATGGGTGTTTTATCCATTAACTGAGTATTGCAGATACATCCATTAGCTCCATCCACTGGCTGGGTGATCCATTAACTGGGTATTGTGGGTTGAGTAAGTATCGTGGCGAAATTGAGTAAGAATACATTCGTCACCACCCCAACTCTTCCTGCGGGTATCGTAAGAGTCGAGTAAGGGATTGAATTGCCACTGACGATTCTGTAATACAAGATTGATGATGAGCATCAGCGTCACCATAGTAGACACATTACTGCGATCGCCAATCCGCTTGCCCAGCAGAGCGATTATAGGCATTTACCTCCTAATGCGTCTATACGCACAGTTAATAGGGAGAGGCCTGCATCCAGCAGTGTTGTTCACTAAGGAATCCGCCTTGCTAACAGCGCTGTGTCAGCGCTGCGGCAACGTCGAGCCTAAAAATGGTATTCACTAATGCACTTTAAACGACACTAGCGCTCGGCGACGAATGCGGCGGGAGCTGGAACTACACTGCGTCGAGAGTTACCGCCTACAGTTCGACGACGAGCTGTTCTACGTTAGTGAATACCGTTTTTCGCAGCGCTGCGCTCTTCGTCGAAGTTAAGGCTGTCTCGTCGTCGAGCTCGTTGAAGAACGCAGCGTCGAATGTGTGAATAAGAGAATAGCATAGCAGCAGTGGACTGAGATAGGCTGACGATGTGTATATGAAGTATTGTGCCGTGGAAATCTATATCCCTGCTAAGTATAAAAGCCGTTATTGTCCGTTTTACCCCTTAAAGGTACGTGGCGTGGGCTTTTACAAAATCATCCCTTTTCTTTTATTCAATTCGGCTCAACCGTTTTATGGCGGAGAAGAAAACTCCATCGTACAAATGGATTTCTTTCAAAGGATTATTATTCATCAGGCGACCAATTAACGTATAATTATGTGAATAAAAATGTAGACGTACATTTGGAAACGTAGGCAGGCTGAGGCACAATGGCCCTTAAATTGACAATGTTCGTCACAATGAACATAGTCTTCGACCCACTTTTTGTATTTTTTTTAAAACAGAATTTTCTGCTAGACACAATGGTGAGGAGGCTAGAACGCACCTAAATCCCTTACAGGGCTTACCTTTGTATCTATCCAAATTGTTTAAGTAAGTATATTTTTATTTTTTAACCTATATTGTGTAGCTAAACAACAAAAGAATATAAATAATAAATGTAGGTACCTTTTCACAGGATCTGTGTTAATGACAGATTAAGTTTCAAAATAATTTACGTAAATAAAGATCCATGGCATTTAAACAGACTAGCTGACGACCGCTGAACCTCGATGACAACATCAATTACAGCATCATGGATGGGGCCCACGGGAAGCACAAAACAAGGAACACCCATCATACTGGTGTAAACGACATCGTATGAATAGCGGTTAAAAATGTGTGGATTTTACCAAATAGAAGGCTGGGCATCACTACCAGGACGCCTTCTCTTTGACAGGAAGGGATCTTATAGTAAATTTGTTTTATGTAAACAAGAACATTATATGTATATTGTTTTAAGTTATGTCATTGCCTTATTGCGGGAATTCTACTACCGTCCGCCACTAGAAGAAAAAAAATGTAAATAAATATGCCTGACTTTCAATATATTAATTAATAATTATGAGATACCTACGGAAAACGCGTACCTAATAATGTTGCCACCGAAGTCACGGCGGTTGAAACGAGAAATGCCCAAAAGTGTATGTGATCTTGCCGTGTGGTGACGGCAGTAAGAATACATTTGTCACCACCCCAACTCCTCCTGCGGGTGTCGTAAGAGTCGACTAAGGGATTGAAGTGTCACTGACCATTATTTGATAAAAGATGATGATGGGCAGCAGCGTCATCATAGTGGACACATTACTGCGATCGCCAATCCGCTTGCCCAGCGTGGCGATTATGGGCATTTACCTCCTAATGCGTCTATACGCGAAGTTAATAGGAGAGGCCTACGTCCAGCAGTGGACTATCATAGGCTGATGATGTGATGTGATGATGTATGTGATCTTAATGTTAAAAGTTTTAAGTTGGTGTTAAAACCAAGATTGTGTTCTACTTAAAATTGTTCTCTGATTATGAAATAATGCAAGTTTTAAGTTTGTTTATTTTTTCTGGTTTTCTACTGGCGAACGGTATAGTTAATACATCTCTTTACAAATTTGTACCTTCTTCTTGCAAACAAGTCGATAGAAGCTCAAATCCTCAGCCTTTCTCAAGTCCATATCTCATCTTGCTCATTCCTTTTCACTTGAAATCCTCTCGAGAATTTGTTACTGTTGTCGGATTTGAGCCCTCCCCGGCACTGGACATAAGATTGGGTAAGTCTATTAAGCCCGTAAAACACGCTTTTATTGCGAAAACGAAACAAAAAACGGTTACGCCTGAATAAAATTACAGTTAGGAATATCGTTTGAATTCCTTGTTGAATTCTTGTTTTAAAGACGAAAATCTGAGAAGGCAGGGTAGTTTAGGCGCATTTCGGTCAGTTAAATTTAGTTCTCGGCCATTAGTTAAAACGCCGAAAACTAACGTGGCCGGTGATTCGGCTAACCTTCGCTATATATTTAGGTACTTGCATTTTACAGAAGTTGCGAAAAATGTGAACCTTTAAAAATTGTGTATAATTTCCAATGTAGAGTCACATGGGGTAAACGTACGCACTACGCAGTGATTACGAAAAATGTGAACCTTTAAAATTGCATGTATACTAATTTCCAATGTAGAGTCACATGGGGTAATCGTACGCACTACGCAGTGAGTACGAAAAATGTGAACCTTTAAAATTGCTATACTAATTTCCAATGTAGAGTCACATGGGGTAAACGTACGCACTACGCAGTGAGTACCTAAGAGTAGGCAATCGCATATATTTCAGTCTGAAATATATTAATATAAATTATAAGACCGGCGGTGTGGGCATCAGCCGCGAAAGCTGAGCACGTGGGTTCGATTTCAATTCCCACCCCGGACGTTGGTGAACTACTTAGGTTAGGTCTGTTTTCTTTGGTACATGACCTTTTAGTAATATAATTACCTAATTTACTAGAGATCTTTGAATATTTAGCAGCTTATATCTGCAAGTATGAAATAAAATCTAACATAAGACTGAGTAGAATATTTTACTTAAAAATCTTCAGTACCCGATTCCTTCAATCAAGCAAAATATTCCGTAGTTAAACTAAGATGTTTTAAAAGCATGGAGCAAAAAATCAGCAACTGTTTAAATATTGCAACACGTCGTTTGCTCTCGATGATAATTTAAGCTCGGCAAACTTTCTCGGTGATTGAAAAATATATCTTCAAGTGCCTAAACACACAGACTACATTATTGAAAAAAAACTTAAACATCTGCTGAAAGAAAGGAAAGCAGTCATCATCATCATCATCAGCCTATGTTAGTCCACTGCTGGACGTAGGCCTCTCCTATTAACTATGCGTATAGACGCATTAGGAGGCAAATGCCCATAATCGCCACGCTGGGAAAGCAAAGCAGTAGAAAAGTAAAATGTTTTTTCATCACACTTGCTTTCTAAACGCGCCATTGCTTGCATGCATCACGGGAGTAATAGAAAAGTGAAATTCCTTAGGGAATTAATACTACTTACTTTTCCGTTTATCACGATGAATGTTACGCAGTTATGGATGTTTTTAAGTTGTTATACTGTACATACTTACCCAACACTAGTAATTAATGTGTCCATTGTCCATAGCATACAGATAATTTACATCTGCGACCATATATAACATGGACGTCTAACGCCAGATCAAAAATGCCCCCAGAAACAATTGTTCAATTGTGCCAAAGTGGGCAGGACATAGCGTTTTTCTTGACACCGCGCATATTTCGGCGCAACATCTTTGACAAATGTTTAAAGCCAATCAAAACTTTGACGGACCAATCACAACTAAGTATTTTTAAATGGCGGTTTAAGTTTTTATAGGTTGACATTGAAATTCGTTGCCGTGATGCATTGAAGAGGGGACATTTGTCAAATAAAATTCAGGACCGTTTTTGATAGGCAATTTAGTATGGAGTGCGGCTTCCATGTTTCATTTGTTCGTAGATTTACATCCACAGATATATTACATTTTTGGTTGGTTGGTCACTATTTTAACAAAATACGGCCATAAAGTAAAAAGTGACTTTTTCAGGTATTGATCGTATTTTGTTGTAATAGTTCTACCTTTTACTGCCCTTTACAGTAGTCGATAAATACCTTGATAAGCAATGCTAATGCTATTTCCAATAAACATGTTTTGTAGCTGGTTTTTAAGCGACTTATTTAAGATGAAATAAAACTATGAAATCCGTAGACCACGAACTCTGTAAAGTGTTCGAAACGTCGGAATGAAGTTAAAATTAGTTAATATACGCGAGTTTATCCGTTTTCATAGTTTTATTTCATGTGTAATCGTCGCGGTAACCGAAGAAAATATTACGTCTTATTTAAGTTAATATTATTCTTTTTTTCTGCGTTGTCTGAAATGAATAAAGAAACGTGGGCGAATAAATCCTAAAAAACGAGGTGCTAATGCTAATCCAGCCCGGTAGTCCGTAATCCGTAGGAAAAATGTTTACCCGGGGGTCAAAAACGTAAGGACATTAACAAATATCCCTGAGGCGCCATAATACGAGTAGGCCAACCAATAGGGATGATGACTGTAGTTAAATTATTTAACATTATGCACGACATAATACACGAAGAAATTATTACTAAGAAGTAGATTGCAGTATCTTTTGTACAGAACTTCTTCTTCTTCTTCTACCTAGCGTTATCCTGGCCTTTGCCAGGGTCCGCTTTCCTGCTACATTTCCTCCACTTTACGCGATCCTGGGCATCTTCTACTGTAAGCCCATTCACACTCATGTCAGCCTTCACGACATCTAGCCATCGCTTCTTTGGTCTACCGCGGGGTCGGGGGCCGTCAAGGGCTAGGTTAAGGCATATGTTTCCTACGTAATCAGGTGGCCTACGACAAACGTGACCAGAACAGTACAGAACTTCTATTTAATAAATTGAAAAGAACTTAAAAGAGTAGGTCATTTGGCAGTACTCAAACGTGACGTCACTTTCGAGTATTTCATATAAAATTCCATAGTGGTGATCGTTTTGACAGTTCGAAAAAAGAAGCTGATTTGACTTGCCAGTCATCATGCCTATTGGAACCCTAGGCCATCTGGAATATGTTAAAGCGACGCTAAACTCACGTGTATTTATTTAGTGACGCGCTACTTGTTTCGGAGAGCCTGGGTCTCCATTACAAGTATCAAGCGCTGAGCCCGCGTTCACACCTTGCGACTCGCGGCTCAAGTTAATACTTTTTCTTAGGTAGTTTACTATGTCTTTCACTGATCTCTATTACAAAATCGTGGTGAATGACTAGGGGTCAGGGGCCTATTTCTCGAAAGCTTGTAACTTGTAATACAAGCGGAAGTCCTTATCTAATTAATAGTATCAAAAAGAGACTTCCACTTGTATTACAAGTTACAAGCTTTCGAGAAACGGGCCCCAGGTGGATTTTTTCATAGAAAATACTGAAAACATGCTGATTACAATAAAAGGTAATTAATTATTATTATTAAAATGACAATAAATAAAATAAAATAATTATCTTGGGACATCTTACACAGATCAACCTAGTCTCACGGTAAGCTCAATTAAGGCTTGTGATGTGGGTACTAGGCGACGGTGTAAATAATAGATAGATACATATAGATACTTAAATACATAGGCAGCCATGACACAGCAAGGAACAAATATTTGTGATAAATAAATACACAAATAATGCCCTCGCCGGGATTCGAACTCCGGAACCAACTAGACTACGGAGGCTGTCAATAATTTCAGAAATTTTAATAATTGATAAAATACCCGTGTACTTAATTTTTCTGTCAACCATACTTTGCCACCAATACCTCACGTTGATAAGGATCACTATAATTATTATTATAGTCATAAGTCATAATAGATGGCACACCGCTTAAGGTACATGCAGACCAAAAGGGCATTCGCTGTTACTCTACGAAATTCGATCGTTATACAAAAGGGCTCGCGGTCGTGTCCGGGTTTCGTGTCAACGTTTCTCATACCCGTGTTCGTGTTACACGTACACGGGTTTCTGATCCGATTTACACGGGTAATTAAAGTCCGTGTAAATAATACCCGTCTACACGGTACCCGGGTAAACGGGTATTATTTACACGGACTTTAATTACCCGCGGGTTTGGGGACGTCCTTGACAAGAAGCGTTCGAATGGGTCGTGAGACTTAAGAGCTATAGTACAAATCGATAGATAAGCGAAAGGCTAATTGTGTCAAATAGACCTTATTGCGTAACAAATAAAATCGAAATTTATAAAAAAATAATAAAAAAGTTATATCGGCTGACCTTTACTGAACTGGTAGTGTTTTGTAGTGTTGAACGAAGCTGCAGGTTACATTCAATAATAGACCTTATTTGCATTTGCTAAAATTATTTCGAACCCGTTCGGTTCGGTGTCAAGTACCCGGGTACCCGGGTAGCACGCGGTTTCGTGTAAACGGTATCCGTGTATTGGACACGGACACGGGTACCCGGCGGGTTCGTGTAATTCGGGTTCTTAGTACCGTCGGGCTTAAGAACACGGGTATCCGGTTTGGCGGGTTACACGTGTACCGTGAGCCCTATACAAAACGTGATTCGTTGATTTCGTAGAGTGGGGGATAGAACAGCGAATGCTCTTTTGGTCTGCATGTACCTTTAGCGTGTACCCGTGTGTAGCAAGCAAGCGGTGTGCGATGTACGGTCGGCTCTAATAATATGTATACGATTTTGATCCTCATGCCGTTGACATACGTTCCGAAATGTATACATATTACTAGACGTGACTGTACTATCACGCAACCGATGTGGCTCGGCCTTTAACTTACGAAGATAAAGCCCGCTGCTTTATGTCAAGTAATAAAGCTGTTGTTTTAGCCCCGATTGGTCGTACCGTACACCAAACACAGGCCGCTCGGTTTTGTAAACTTAAACGTATAATTCTCCACCACAGACCATGTAGACATTGTAGACCGACTATGCTCTGCAGGGCTACCGCGAACCACGACCGACGTTGCCTTCCAGAATGCTTAGCCAAGTTGCCTCTCTGTCACTCTTTCATTTATGAAAGAGATTTATGAAAGAGTGACAGAGAGGGAAAACTACGATAATAAGCGTTAGCGATTGGCAACTTGGCTAAGCACGCAGATGTTTCTTTAAAATTTGTTGATTCTCGAAATGCAATATTTTTACTGCGAATGTAGGGATCCAGGTGTTCCCAGGTCTGTGTTCCCGACCGTTGTTAACTGTTTTCCGGATTTCCCTCTCATCCGCGCCACACCCTAATATGTTCCATTTATCTCCTCTAAATTTATCTCACTTTTTTACCCTGAAATGAAAATTGAATTAATAGCGGCTTTCTCATAAATTATGGCGAAATTCACCTTTTATTTTCAATTTTGTATTATCAGACGCAGAGCTTAAAGATTTAGTTATAATGAAGGATTTATTGGGTCGTTATCGGTACAACAGGTTTGTTTTAATTGGAGGAAATGAGGATAATGGATGCACTTTATAATTGAACCGTTATTTTTATCTTCATTATAAATATTTTATAATAATGAATATAAAAATGACGGTGGAACAATGAGTAATATTAGGAAACTTTTTCTAACCTTTCTCGTTGTTTCTTGTTTAACTGTAGCTTTTTTTCAATTATTTTGCTTTTGGAAATTATTACTTTTGCATAGAAAATATTTTGTGCTAATTAATTTGTACTTTGTGATCGACAAGAATGTTGACATCTGAAGGAATTGATGTACGGCATCTTCCAGTATATGGCCGCTACTCGAAAACCTTTCCGCCCCAACGGGCATCGGCTCTACGACACGTGCGATGTAAGATCAGATAAGATAAGGTGCTTACATGAACGCATATGTTATAACAGTAGGTACTTAAGTACTATCCATTGTATTAAGTAACAAACATTATGAAAAACCAAAGAATATTCATAAGATTATAAGGTACTATTTTTGTATCAACGGTACATATAAGTACTACGTAGGTTTCACGTATTGCGGATAAAGTTAAAATCTTGGCACGCTCCTTTTAGATAAATCCTGAAGTTGACATATTGGTACTTGAGTATTCAAGAGGCTATAACTTGCAATTCACTTAAATTATATGCAAAATTTAAAGCATATTTTAAGTTTGAAATATGACGACACGATCTGACATTTCCTAGAACTAAAGATTTTCAGCTACCTACGATAATATTTTCGTTACAAAAAAGTGTTTGAAACTTTATTTACGTTACATATCTGATAGTTATAAAGGTCTGATAGGTAAAAAACTTAAGTAAGTCACCTGTTGTAGGTAATAGTGATCTATTCAAATAGACAATAGACTTACATGTTTAAAATGCGAACATAAACAAAACAAATGCCTATTAGATTACAACCACATACAACAGAAGCTTTTCTTAACTTTATCACCTTTACCTACTTACTAATTCAAATGTCCAAGATTTGTACCTATTACACAAGCAAACTGATAAAACTTCTACAAAGTTTATTCCAACAACTTGTAAAATTCTGAAGTTTTCTGCTTTCGGTGTACAATTTTGAGTTAA